>JBBBDQ010000891.1:990000-1100000 GCA_037127315.1 Ascarosepion bandense | reverse complement strand
AGGCGTAGTCAATAGTCGTAGATCTCTAGTCGAAAACCTGTAGACCTCTGAAAATTTTTTTTAAAAATCATACTCTTTATGCAGAATAAAAAAGATTTATTAATCTTTTAAGCAGAGTAAAGAATTAATTATAATAAGGATTTATCTGTGGTTTTAGGAATTTTCTGTTACCGTTATCGAAATAAGAATTATAAATTCCGAGAGTCCAATCCAAAAAACAATTTTTATTAATCTTAAAAGAACAATAATATACAATAGATTGTCTGCATAAAAGTTCCTTTAAGCTAGTACGATAAACGTTGTAACAGATTTTTACAAATGTTTACCATAATTTATAAGAAAGACTTACTGAAATGGTGTAAGTTACTTCACTTAAACTGTTTGAATACATCAGATAATAATAATTTTTCCGTTAATTACACTAACGGAAACAAATTACATTGTCTTTTACTTATCAAAAAGACAGTATTATTAAAAGCTCAATATTTAATTTTGAGCTATATTACATTAAAGATTTTACACATAGAAAAAACTTTACTGATGTTTTTTCTAAAATAATATATATACGTAAATTAAATACGCATAAATGTAAACAAAGGGTTATATTCACCCTATTATTTAAAATATTTAAGTGATTTTTATATTATAGGCTGAAAGTCTATAGAGCCATTTACATTCAAGTTATGAAAACAATAAGTTTAACTTGAAATAAATTACATATTAACACAGTTAATATGTATAAATGTTGATATAGAGGGCATTTGTAATACGTCTATAGCGATTTACAATAATTCTGCCTCTTTTAAGTTAATAAATTTGCGAATAAATCTCTTCGCATCTTAGAAAATTACGATTTCATTCGGAATATCCGAAGAGATCGGAGAAAATCTGAATACGTCCGTTAGTTTGTGACGCTCAGATTATTCTGATTTTATTTTGACAAGCTTACGCAAACGAAAAATTTTGCAGACGATAATTTTTTCCGCATCGCGCCAGATTTTGAAATTAGTGCATATGTCCACGGAAGCGTTCATTTCTAAGGACATATCCAAATTTGTACTTAAGACCAAAAAAAAAAAAACGCTCATATTCCAAATAAGGAATTTTTGGAATAAATCCTAAAACAGTCAGGATTAAGCGTTTATATAATTTAAATACAAATTTTTCGCTTTAATCATAGCGACAAAAACTTATAATTGAAAAAAATTCAACCGTGAAAATATTTTTCAATAAAATATTAAAAATAATCACCATTCAGTTGAAATACAGAAAAATAATTTTTCCACCTCTAGTGGTAGATCTCTGGGCGTCCACGCCTTAGTATATATTTATGGCTGATACCAGCCAATCACATTCCAATGAAGGAGAACCAAGGTGTATACATATTCATTACCTATTCATTACATATATAACAAGAGAAAGAGTCCATTCCTTGTAGGAGGGCACCATAACATTGTCAAAATATTGTGATAAGATTGCATCATTATTTTAGTTAATTAGGCTTACCTCATTTTGTCGGCTGTTTTATTCAAGTTGTTGTTTACTTCCAAGACCGTGCGCTTAATAAACCGTAGGCAAACCCTCCAGACTAAGTGAAATTAATTCAGCATTTAATATCAGTAAATTTGAAAATCGTTTTACTGGAAATTACTGATAGATGTTTTGTTCATTCATCTGCTGATAGATGCACGGACTTCAACAAATCGAAACATCGGTCTCAGCTTACAAATTTGAATCCGCAATCTGTCTTGCGTATAACAACGTGTAAACTGAATGCTGTTATAAAAAAACATGTAAACGAATTTTCTCAGCTACATAAATCTCATTAACAGTAGCAAATATATTAATTATTAAGCTGATTCTTCATATGTGTGTGCAGCCTGTTCATAAAATGTGTTTAATAAGCAAATAAGTGTACAAATAACATGCGCATATATGATTGCTATATTGTGACTGTCGAACTCAAGTTGTTATTGTAACATGACCCACTTTACAAAGAGCCAACAATGATGTACCTTCCATGAACAATGATTGCCCGCCTCTACCCAATACAGTTACAGCTTTCCATTGGCCTAAAGTCAGTTTCATTAGCATGTTGTCTGGTCTCGTTTGACAAACTTCCAGGATAGTAATCCATGAGATCAAAAAATTGCTTTTACCCTTTTTTTTTTAATTGCAAATGGCGTTGTAACAGAGTTGACAGGACAGGAACTAAAGGTCAAAGGTCAATTTAAAACGTTGATTGCCTGAAGTCAATTACGAAATCTGACTTCAAAAGCCAACTTATTATAAAAAAAAATATTTCCCACCAAATCCAAGTTCTTGTGTCAAACACAGAAATCTAGTTAGTAGGAATATCAAGTCATATTAGGCGTAAATCACAAAACAAAACTCGACCAAATTTTAAAGCACCGATTGAGGCAAGATAAAATTTTCCGAGAAAATTAATATCATCAAAAACATGGAAAAAATTGCTTTTCGGAGAAAGACAAAACAATTTAAGAAGCCATAAAAACAAAGGTGCAACTACCTTTGAGACAAAATGAAAGCACCTACTTTTATTTGCTCCGCGAGCGTTTCTGGGAAATATCAGTCAGTTAAATGCCATACGTGATACATGTTTGGGTGATCATGTCTCTTTTGAGACATGACTGACCTGGCAGAAGATTCTTCCGCAATACGTTGCAATTAGTTTCTGCGGTAGACTTGTTGCCAATCAAGGCTAAAGAAACCAATTAGTTATACTATTCAACCTATCTCAGTCAGTTAAGTGCCATACGTGATACACGCTTGTGCGATCATGTCTCTTTTGATACATGACTGACCTGGCAGAAGATTCTCCCGCAGTAGGTTGCCATTACTTTCTGCGGTAGACTGATTGCCAATCAAAGCTAAAGAAGCCAATATGTCCTGCTATTTAACCCATAAATGGAAGAAACGGACGGATTAATACCTTTCCCAAGGGTATTTGCACGTAAATGAATGCAACGACTTCAACTACAATTCAAACTCGGCTCTCTGATTTCTTGTTACGAGCCGATATTCACTACACCACGACACACATACCTGTGAAATATAGTAATGTCATAAAAACTCATTTTTAAATTAATAGAGTTCATGCCTGAGAATATTTCCTAGGATTAATTTCGTTATTTCGTATCCAACCGCAGGAGAATTTTCACTTGAGCTTCAAAATTCTTTAGCCTCTCTGCAGCTGGCTGGTAACTGGTGTCTTTTTGGTCTTCTCTTCTTGAAGTCGAATGCTTTCTACTCCTTGGGGTCAATTTGTTTTTTTCCCTTTTGTTACCCAAAAGTCTTTCCCTTTTCGTCTATTGACATAAGTTGGAAAAAGTGGCTCACAGAAGACTCCATCTAAGTTTTCAGAAGGACACGAGAAAACCACGGTTCTCATTGGCTACAAAATATGAAAAAAAATTACAAAAAGAAATAGAATCTTCGCAATTTTGTAAGCTGTAAAAGATATAAGGGAGTAATAAGTTTTTACACATCCGTCTAGCCTTCATAAAAACATATTTTCAAAAGAAAGTGTAATAAAAAAAATAAAACCTATACAATTAAATATTCATTCAATACTAACATTTTTAAAGTAGTAAAGTATATAATTTTTGTATAATAGTCAACTTAAGCAATAATATTTTTATGAGTTGATTTATAGTTTCAACTGAAGTCTTAACATTGTTCTCACACTAAAAGTATCATTTTGAATAAACTCGTTGTTGGTAATAAGTTTGAGTTTTGTTTAACGACATATCAACCTTTGCGGGTTATTTAATGCCAAAAAGATAGTTTTAATGTATTTTTTAAAATATTCAGTTCTAGTGAGAAGGTTGATTTAATCAGATTTTGATTAATTTTTTTATTTTAGAAAACTGAAGATGTCTTTGTTGTGGGATCTCCCCTTTTTCTATGATAATGAACTCGACTTGAGTATACGTATACTCCTGCCATAGAGAGATCAGTGTCTGATCCGTAAGTTAACGAACGATACCGAAGTTACACAGAGAAAACTGCGTCAGTAGTCATAGTAGCTCTGAGCTCCACTCAGCCAGAATAGTATTATACGGATATACTAATTCCAGCACAGTTTCACTTCAAAGACTTGTATATATATATTCCTTAATAATCGTATTCCTGGATTACTAACCTGCGTTCCAGTTTGTATCTTTACGTTTAATATAACCTATTTTTCTATCTCAAATATCTGTTTTGTTTTTCATTATTTTGTGCGGTTCCTCACCTGGAATCCACAAGAGTCTTCTAGTTTTGTATTCAAAAATGTATTGCTGATAATAAATTTGTTTTCCTTCAAAAATGTACTATGGCAATAATTTTTTCCCCCAAAACTATATTGTTGGTAATATTTTTTCCTTCAAAAATGTATATATATATTTCTATAAAAGTTTATTTTCATACTATCATATTGGTTTGACCTCAGTTTGAGGGTTGACTATTTGCCCATAGCTGGGACCCTAACAGGTGCTACCACACGGGGTCAGAGTGGATATGGGAACAACAGCAATTAAGAGGTAGTTCCATGTTCCTCGCAATCTCCCAATCAGAGGCCTTGCTGCCGGATGCAGTTTACCGTCACACCCAGGACTCAAACTCGTTGTTGGCGTCTTCAGAGAGAAAAGTAAGCGAATGATGCCAAATACAAGATAACTCGTAGGAAACGTCATAATAAAAACTGTCGACTATGGGTTAACTCATGGTTGACAGTCAACGTGTTAAAATAAAAAACAGAAAGAAGCAAAAATACTGTATTTTCCGGCTTGGAAGACGCATCCTAATATGGGAAAGAAATTTCTAAGAAATAAAAAATATACATTCATGCAACAACACATTCATCATACGTCCCTCACATACTGGCGCCAAGTATTGTTTTTACATTAATCACTCGTTGGATTTTGTCTGACAATGACATACTAGTTGGTGGTTAGTAAATATACTATTGTCATTTATGAATAAAATGTCGGTTTTTAATAAATTACTAACAGAACGTAAGGCGAGAGCATCAAGAAATGAATTTGAGTTTGAATTTTGTTTAACGACATATCAACACATCTGTGGGTTATTTAATGCAAAAAAAAAGTGGGGTTTTAAGGTATTTTTTTAATGTTCGGTTATAGTGAAAAGTTTGATTTAGTCAGATGTTAATGAAAGTTTTTGGTTTTTATTCTTTTTATTTGAGAAAACTGAAAATGTCTTCTAGTTTTGTATCCAAAAATGTTTTTTTGAAAATATTTTTCCTTCAAAAATGTGTTATGGTAATAATTTTTTCCTTCAAAAATGTATTGTTGGTAATATTTTTCCTTCAAAAATGTATATTTTACTATAAAAGTCTATTCTTATGTATATATTTCTATAAAAGTGTATTTTCATACTTTTACAGTGTTTTGACCCCAGTTTGGGGGGTTAAGTGTTTGCCCATAGCTGGGACCCTAACAGGTGCTACCACTTCAGGTCAAAGTGAACCTGGGAACAACAGCAATTAAGAGGTGATTCCATGTTCCTCACAACCTCCAAATAATATGCCTTGCTGCTAGATGCAGTTTATTGTCACACCCAGGACCGATCAAGAAATGACAATATAAGTAAATATTTAAACTTGGAGACAAGGTGTTTCTTAAAATTTATAAACGTAGAAAAGAATTCTGGGAAGATGGCGTTATAAAAAAAAAACACATTATCAAAATGACATACATGGTATAGGGACAAAGGTGGGAATATAAGCGATACCTTAATCAGTTAAAACAAAGATGCACTGATTTAGAAAATCTCCGAAAATAGGTACCTATGGAAATGTTGTGACACGTCTGACGTTCCCACGCCATCAGAAATTGTTGAGCCAAGGTTTTATGGTAAGAAAAAAAAGGACAGAATTTTTAAATACTGAACCGGGGAGGTGTCATATATGAATAAAGTGACAAATGAATTTGAACGCAGATCGCCAGAAACAAAAATAGTCGAACTCATTTTCATGTAATTAAAGGCATGTCAGGCTTTTCAACGGGCTCCAAAGGAGAAGCTGTAACGTGATCGGCCTCGTGCTGGCAGCTCGACTCCAGTCACTTTCTCACCGGCGGGATGTGATTTTCCTCCGTCTATTCTATAAATATTTTCATGGCTTCTGCCCCGACGAGCTTAGCTCACAAGAATTTACTCGAACAACCATACTGGCAATAAGGTCCCACTCTTTTACAGTTAAATCAGTCAAATGCACCCGCTACTTCTACTCCGTCAACTGTTGGGGCCTGTTAGGGCCAGGAAGAAAAACACGAAAAGAAGAAGGTAGGTTGAACCAGTCTATTCGAATAACAGAACATATATACAAAATAAGAGTGTTATTAGTCAGCAGATAGAAGTGTCGGTCCGAACTGTCAAGTTACACTGCGTCTCGACTGTCTCTTCTAGGAAATCTCGCAGGTTAGTATTAATAAAGGAGGAAGAGTTCATTCCAATGTAGATAGGGCACCATAATATCAGCTTTCTGTAGACTTGCTTCTCTGACGGCTACAATCTCCAAGAATTTAAATGCAATGTCAATTCCCATCTCTTATCCACTTGACTCCAGTTCTTCCCTCGTCTTTTCCTCATCACTCCGTGTAGCTGGTTCTTTTCCATTCTCACTCTATATTCGCTAGACTCTTAGGTTTCCCAGCATAAATGCTCCGTCTTCTTTTTACTGTTACGCGTGTCCAAAAGCTGAAAACCGCTTACTGCCGCTGGTAGGTTTATTGTCTAGCAAAAAAAAATTTAACGTATGTTACAATACAGACCCGATGTGCCTTGTGGTGCCATAGGTATTGGCTCGGAATGAGAAATCGAAGAGCCAAGTTCGAATTCCAGTCGAATTCGTTTCATTCACTTATGTGCAAATACTCTCGTGGAAAGGTATTAATCCATCTCTTCTCCTTCCAGTTATGGGTTAAATAGCAGGACAGGTTTTCTTCTATAGCCTTGGTTGGCAACCAGTCTACCGCAGAAAGTAATGGCAACATACTGCAGGAAAATATTCTACCTAGCCAATCATGTCTCTTTCGAGACATGATCGCCCAGGCGTGTATCATGTATGGCAATTACCTGACATCTAGATAAAAGAATTGAATAGCAAAACAGATTGGGTTCCATGGACTTGGTTGGTAACCAATCTAACGCAGAATGTAATGGCCATCTACTGCGGTAAAATCTTTTGCCTAGTTAGTCATGTTTCGAAAGAGAACTGAGGCTCAACTGAAGGACGTTTACATAAACCTCTCTCTGGTTTTTAACATAATTTCAAAGCTTGAGCCCCATAAGGTGAGCGAAAGTGACAGAATCCCGGTCATTGTCTTGAAGAAATGTGCCCCTGCAACGCTTTTTTTAACTTCATCAACGATCTCCCTGATGTAATCAAATCCCAAGTAGGCATTTACGCTTACGATGACACCATTCACTACCGCCTCAGTAAGAAATCTACCAAGGCGGCCAAAGTAAAACTCGCTGCTGATATTGAAAAGGACCTCCAATATCTGGTGGAATTGGGTAAGAAATGGCTCGTAAATTTTTCATGCTTCCAAAATAAAGCTGCTATCCGTTAACTACCAGTCTCTCCTGCACCCCCACTGTTCTTTGCCTCACCCTCTCAACCGGCCTCAAATGAAACGATTACATTGAATCAATAGCTAAGAAGATTTGGTCACTGTGTCAGGCCAGGAAGTTTTTCCATCTTAAACATATACAAATCAACCATCGCCCATGCATTGAATACTGTTGTCATATCTGGCCGGGTATCTCTACTATTCATCTCGGGGTTTTCGACAGGATCCAGAAGAGAATCTGCAATATAATCGATTCCGACCTGGCAGCTCAACTCAAGTCACTTTCTCACCAACGGAAAGTGGCTTCCCTCTGTCTTTTCTACAAATATTTTCACGGTAGATGCTCCGACGAGCTTTTTTCTTAGTTCCCCGACTACATGAATTTAAGCACGCTACTAGATTGGCAATTAGGTCTCACCGTTTAACTTTTGAATTAGCTACATGCAGCTGTAATTTCTACTCAAACAGTTTCTTTCTTTACACATTTACCTGTAGAAGGATGTGCGTTGTGTTGCAGTGGATATCGACTCGGAAAGACAAATCAGAGTGACGAGTTCGAATTCTAGTTGAATTCTTTGCATTTACTTACACACAAATACCCTTGGGAAAGGTATTAATCCGTCTCTTCCTTCTAGTTATGGGTTAAATAATAAGACAGATTGAGTTCTATATCTTTGGCTGGCAGCCAGTATACCGCAGAAAGCAACCTACTGCGGGGTAATCTTCTGCCCAGTCAGTCATGACTCATTCGAGACACGATCACCCAAGCGTGTATCACGTATGATAACTGAATGACCTTCCTATTTCTTGCTTCCCTGATAACTACATTCTTCAAACGTTTAAATGCAGCGTTGACCGCCATCTTCTGTCTTCTTAAAGCCAGTTTTTATTTATTAATTTATTTATTTTGCTTTTTCCACAATCCTCCTCGTTCTCACTTTTCTCATTCTCTTTCACTAACGCTTCTTGCAATCCCTGCATTTTAGTAGCATTATCGCCTTACTTGGGGTGAAATGATTAAAAAAAACATCTCAGTGGCTTTATTGCCTTTCTTGATGTAAAATGATTGAAAAAAATATATTTTGTGCGTTTGTATAGAAGAGATCAAAATAAGTAAGAATATTTCTCTTCTTTCTTTAGGCATGTAAAGGATTTTTTATCTATGTAAAATGTGTCTGCTCTAAGCTTGTTTATTTATATCTTATTATATTATTCTGACATTCGGCAGACGCAGTGTATCAACAAGTACCTGCGCAAGTGTCTTGGAGTCCCCCCCCCCACACACACACACCTGTTTCTCCAACAATGCTGGAAACCTGCAACTTCCAATCTCCTCATTGGTGGAGGAGATGAAGATCAGGAAGGTACGCCTTCACATCATGATGAGAAACTCGGCCGATGAGTTCGTCTGCAGGTAACAGCCAGATATTAAAACTGGCACCAAATGGTCGTCAGTAGAAGCCACCCAAGAAGCAGAATTCAGTCTGCAAAGCAAGGAGATTGTGCAGGTAACCCCAAACCAGTCGAGCTGGTCTGGGATGCACAAACAACTCGTTTTTCTCTAAACAAGGTCTAAAAGTAAAACGAGACATGGTGGTTGAAGAAATTAAAAATTTCTAGGAAATGCAGCAAACAGCTGTTTCTCAATCCAAACAATGCTTGGACTACAGAAGGCTGACATTTAGAAAAATGGTAAATATTTTGGTATTCAGTGTTGAAAATCCTTTTTGGACACAAACAGTAACGCGGTTTTACAACTTCTGGAATATTTCCTTTCGTAACATAGTTTTATTTTTAATTTTCTCTTATCTTATTTATTTATTGGCCAGTGTTTAGGGGTTGTCGCAATTTTGTATTTTTTAAATATTTTTCTTTTTTTTCTTTTTTCTTTATTCTTCTTCTATTTTCTTATCTTTCTATTGTTTTTTTGTTTATTTTTTATTTTTCTCCTTATTTGTTTTTGTATTTTTTATTTTATTTTTTATTTTATTTTCATTTTTCTCCTTTCTTATTTATTCATTGGCCAATAAGAATTGTTGCAATTATATATTTTTAAATATCTTTCTTTTCTTTTTTCTTTTTTCTTTCTTCTGTTTTTTCTTTTCTTTATTTTCTCTTTTTTCTCTATTTATTTTTGTCCTTTTTCAACTTTTATTTTTTCAATTTTTCCCTCTTTTCTCTTTTCTTTTCCTTTTTCTTTCTGTTTCTTTATTTTCCTTTCTTTTTCTTTTTCTTTTTCTTTCTTTTCTTTTCTTTTGCTTTTTTGTTTTCTTTTTATTTCTATTTTTCTTTTACTTTGTCATTTTCTTTTTCTTTTTCATTTTTCTTTCTTTATTCTTTTGTCTTTTCTTTCTAGTCCTTCTCTTTTTCTTTTGTTCTTTTTTCGTCTCTTTCTTTTTACGTTTTATTTTCTAAAGAGACAACATTAAAACATTCTTTAAAGTCAAAATCAACAAAAATATGTTCAGACTTGTGTTACGGATATATAGAGATAACAGCACAAACACACACACACATACCTATGCATTTGAAGGTAGACTTTGCGTAGAAACAAGAGGTCGATCACGTGAATGACCGGTGCTAGTGTTAGAATAGCAGGTCAAGGATAGGCGACCTAGATAAAAGCCAGACAGGAAATAAACCAGACGTCTGATGTCGATCAGGAGATCGTAGAAGCAGCAGAAGTTAAAATTCGCACCAAAAGAAGTCACGTGAGAAAATTAAAGGAAAAAGTTAATCAGTTACTTGCTGAGCCTCAATGAAGCAATAACCGTTTGCTAGATCCTGCTAACGATGAAGGAAGGAAGACGCATTCGAAAATGATAGCGTGGGCCCGTTTCATCACAAGTAACTCCGGATAAGAAAAAAAAAGACTGAAAGTGTAAAGTCTTATTCGTTAAAAGAAGGAAGAAAACGGAATTCTGCCGGGTATCGAGAAAGAAAGAAATATAGCAACAAAGACGAAACGAAATTATATTAATATCTGTATGCTGACACATAATTGTCGAAAGAAAATATATCCACGAAACTGTTGCAATTCGTACGCTGATTGCAGTTTATTTGAAATAACGAAAAGAAAGTGAAGATAATCAATTTCTCAGAAGAAGAAAGAAAACATAGTTACAAAGCTGATGTAATTCGTACGCTGATTTCAGTTTAAAGTAAAGGAAGTGAAGATAATCAAGTTCTCAAAAGAAGAAGAAGAAAGAAAATATATCTACGAAGCTGTTTTTTTTTTTTTTTTTAATCATATCACCCCAAGCAAGGCGATAACGCCACTGATGCGCAGGGGGCTACGTAAGGGTAAAAAGAATGGAAAAGAGAAAGCCGGAAACCGCATCCTAAACAGGAAACAAGGGATGAGCCTCTTCACCTGTTCAATAGATGTGGGTGGAGTGTGAACCGGGCGATAGTTTAGTCTATCTACTCCAATTGGAAAAAAAAAATAAAAGAGTGAAAAGACTTGAAAAGGGAAAACCGGAAACCGCATCCTAAACAGGAAACAAGGGATGAGCCTCTTCACCTGTTCAATACTGTTGTAATTCGTATGCTGATTGCAGTTTTATTTGAAGTAAAGACACACACCATACCACGTGCTTTCAAAATTAATAATTTCCCCTATCTAACAATATGTTGATATTTTGCATTCACGATCGCCTATATATTGTTCATGTTTCCTATATTATATTGTAATTTCATATTTCGACCACACTGGGTATTCAAAAGTAATTTTGAGGTTAAGATCTTTGGACATTCTAATTCCTTAAGATTTCTTTCTTTCTTTTTTTATCCTTTTATCTTGCATTAAAATTTTATATCAAAATTACATTGTCTCGACGTTCATCCTTGATTTGTATTCAGCGCCTGTGTTGAGATAAAATAAATCTGGAAAATGATTGCCATTCAATTATTTAATCGAATAGCAATCTTTCTTTATTTTCTTGTTCAATTAATTGTCCATTTGTCACGATCTGGGATAGATGACCAGCATATATCCATAGATGTGAAAATGTAATATATCCGAAACGGCACATGAACATCTTAATGGGCATTGTCGATACGGGTATGTGACACTTGTGATAACTATTTAATAACTGACACTTATTTTTTAAAAAGCTTTCAAAAATAAGTTATTATTATGTCATTTTTCATCATATTTCGATTTCTGCTTTGGTCTCACTACCGACCAAGTCTGCAGGGGGACCTAAGGCAGGTTGTGGCGTGTTGTTATGGCCCCATTTCATGTTTTTCTATCTTCCCTATCATCCCTAGCGTTACATAGATAAAGTTTTCCTTAGTGCGTGGGCTGTACTTAATAAGACAATTTTTTGTATATCTCTTAAGCTGGGGTTTCCAGGGATTCTTTCAATGTGTTGTTTTATTCCATTTTTTTATCATTCAAAGTGCACCTACTATCACTGGCACAACTCTTGTTTTCAATTTCCACATTTTTTCTATTTCAATTTCCAGGTCTTTATATTTTGACAGTTTTTTCAAATTCCTTGGTTGCTATGTTACAATCCGCTGGACAAGCCATATCAATTAATAAACAAGTTTTCTCTTTCTGGTTTTTAACAATAATGTCTGGCCTATTTACTTCAATTTTTCTGTCTGTGTAGATGGTGTAATCCCATAGAATGGTTACATCTTCTATTTCTATAAACGGTGCTGGGTGATGTTCATACCAGTGTTTGTTTACAGATTTTCCATAATGTTTGCACATTGTCCAATGTAAATATTGCCCAACTCTACCGTGGCGATTTTTATATTCATTTGGAGAAAGCACAGAACAGCCTGAGATTAGGTGATCTATTGTTTCTTGGTGTTTATCACAAAACCTGCATTTTGGATCCATATTATTATGCATAATATTTGCCTGAAAGTTTCTAGTGAAAAGACTTTGGTCTTGTGCTGCAAGAATAAAGCCTTCAGTTTCAGACTTTAATCCAGATGCACGTAACCATCGATGAGTATTAACTTTGTCAACACTGGATTTATTGGCACGTTCTGGATATTGGCCATGCAGAGGTTTGTCTTGCCAGTGCTGTTTCATCTGTTCAAGAGCTTTATCTTTGGCTTTCATTTTCATATTTTTTGCCGTAATAGTTGGTTCTTGGCTTCTGTTTTGCTTTTCTACAGAATCTACTAACTGTAAATTTTGTTTGTATTTACTGCCTTCTTTTATTATTGAATATTTTTTCTTTCTTTCTTCATGTTGCCTTACTAATTGTATCATTCAATCCTTTGTTGTTTCTATATATGTTAGTAAGCCAATAGTTGTTGTCTTGTATGACAATTCCAGCTGAATAAAACCTCTTCCACCTTCTTTACGGGGTATGTATAGACGGTCTACATCAGTCTTTGGATGATGCATCTTATGCTTAGAAAGAAGTTTTTTTGTTTTAGAATCCATTCGCCTGATGTCGTTTAGAGTCCAGTTTAAGATGTTGAAGCTATATTGGACAACTGGGATTGCAAGGCTATTAATGGCCATAACTCTGTTCTGAGAATTCAATCCAGTTTTTAATATCATTCGTAGCCTTCTATAGTACTCTTTACGCACTATTTCTTTCATTTTTTTATGGTGAATGTTTTCACTCTCATTTACACCTAGGTATTTATAAGCTTCTTCTGGTTTCAATTCTTTTATTGTTACAGCAGGGTCTAAGCTAATTGAGGATGTTTCTTGTATTGATCCACGTAAAACTGTAGCTTTAGCACATTTATTCAAATTGAATTTCATTCCAATGTCTTCGCTGAAGCATTTTACAGTTTGCAGAAGACCTTCCAGCTCATTATCATTCTTAGCATATAACTTTAAGTCATCCATGTAAAATAGATGGCTTATTTTCTTTTGGCCTATTTTATAACCACATTCTGTCTTATTAAGTTGACTGGTTAGTGCTATTAATGATATGCAGAATAGTAAGGGAGACAAAGAATCACCTCTTTTGATGTTTATTTCATCAGACTTATAGGTTCCATTTATATGATTGAGGTAAAGGGTTGTTTTCCATATAGACATGCACTGTTTGATGAAATTGATGATGACGGGCGATATCTTGTATATATTTAAAGTCTTTAAAATCCAGGGATGTGGTACACTATCGAATGCCTTTCGATAATCTATCCAGGCAGTACTAAGATTTTTCTTTGTACTGTAGCAGTTTTCCAGGATTATTTTGTTAATTAGCAATTGGTCTTTACATCCATAACAGCCAAGTTTGCACCCTTTTTGTTCAAGCGGTATCATGTCATTTCTTTCTAAAAATAAATATATATTATTATTATTATTTTTTGTTCAAGCGGTATCATGTCATTACTTTCTAAGAATAAATATATATTATTATTATTATTATTATTATTATTATTATTATTATTATTATACAAACTTTACCAGCCCCAAAATGTTGTTGTTCCTGCTAAATCTCATGCTCGGCTGGCCAATCCTCCGGCAGAGCCCCATAATTTGACACATAATATTGAACCCGTGTACCCTTGCCCCGATGGTCCTGAGGGCGTGGGACTCGAAACCATGGACGCGAGAGACAAGGGTCTTGTTGAGATGGCCAGGTCTCGCGATTAAAAATAGCGCAGAGAGAACGACGGCGTTGAAATCAATGCATTAAAAAGAGTTTCTTTATCTGTGTAAAATGTGTCTGCTCTTAGATTATTTATTTATATTTTACGATATTTCTTTATCTCGCATTCTGCAGGCGCAACAGTATATCGAAAATGTACTGGGGTCTCCCCACCGCTTCTCTGTAAATGCCGGAAACCTACAACTTCTTATCTCCTCATTGGTGGAGGAGTTCAACATCGGAAAGGGACGACTTCACGTCATGATTCGGTCGATGAGTTCGTCCCAGTTTACAGCTAGCTATCAAAACTGGCACAAAATTGTCGGCAGTAGAGGCCCCTAAGAATGAGAATCCAGGCTGCGAATCAAGGAGATTGTGGGGTGACCCAAAACAAATCGAGCTGGCCTGGGATGAACAAGCAACGTGTTTTTCTCCAAACATGGTTCAAAGGGAAAACGTGACATGGTGATTTAAGAAATCAGGAATTTCAAGAACGATCAGCGAACAGATAACTGATGTTTCTCACCCCAAACAATGTGCTTGGACTACATTGAGTGATATTGATCCAATGAAACTATGATGGAACACCCTGATTGCAATGGCGCCATCGGAAATATCATTCCTCCTGCGATATACGGTATGATATCCTACAAAATGCGACCAACCTCAACCTACCGTGGTATACATTGATCGGTGTATGACCATTATGTCAAACAGATCGAAGCAGTTAATGTTACGTGCTCTTTCTATGTCCACAATCCCTTCAGATGTACACGTGGCGTCAAAACAAAATGCAAGAAATGGCCATGGACTTAGTCACTACTTAGTGTGAAGCAACCAACAAACAGCCTGTAACTCCCAACATAACACTACTGAGTAAAGTCCATGATTGGAAAATGTTGATTTAATTAGAATACCTCTGCAATTTTCAGACATACGCACGCTCTAACATTAAAGCATGGTCATATTCAAAGAAGTATGTCCTCTTAGCAGAATTAACAACTCTATGAAAGTTGTAAAGGGAGGAGACGCATGAGCGAAAGAAAAATGGCCACGAAACGCTAAAAATCGCTGCTATCCAACTGAGTGAAAAAGGGGTAATCATATGTGCCAACTACTGAGGCTGGGTGTCGTGGATTCCTTAGACGGTCAATCGTTTCCTTCCTTTTGAAGTTGGGCATCACTGAACGGTGCCTGAAGCGTGCTTCTCATCGTCTCCAGACCACAACTCATCGAGTTCCAAAATATTAAAAGTTAATTAAAACCATGCTCGCAACACAATGTTACATTCGACGTGAAATGCATCTGCTTATCTTCCATTCTATGTCATTCATAACGGTCGATACGAGCGCATTGTGTATTGGTTAACGATCAAAAGCAAACGCTTTTCACACAACGTTGAAAATCTAACTTGCAGTTGCAAAAACAAAAAATCGCAGAAATTGACAATGCCCTATCCAGTGACAAAAGCTGCTGGTGACGCCAGAGGTGGCAGTATCGCTTTAGCCACCGAAACTGTGTTATCTCACCTGGTTGGCGGCTGGCGAGGGCAGGGTATCGCACCTTGGACATAGAAAAATAGATATACATTAAACAAGTGTTCAGTGAAAATATCATGTTGTCATTTCTGAGCTTAAAGTAGCTATTTTGTTTCGACACTTCTTGTGTCTTGTCAAGTGATGTGGTTATTTTAAATTGAATGGTTTTAAAAGGTTAAAAACAAGCAAGACCCCTTTAATCAGGGAGGTACTGTATGTACAATGTGGACCAATCAGAGTAAAGCAACTTCTAATTTGGAGAATATGTGGGCAGACTAAGATTAATCTTGGTGGGCATTGGTATTAAAATTTGATTAAATTGAGATCAGCAATTATTGGTTAACAATTTAGTAGATTTAGAAAGTTATTCATATTTTAAACGAGGATGAGAAAGAACGCATACATAAATAAACCTACAAACATTCACACATGGAAAAATAGACGAGTATATTCACAAACACTAGCAAACAGACACATATACAGATTAATACACCCACGCAATAGGACCGAAAGAAAATGGGTATAAAACAAAAAGAAAAGAAAATAATAATAATAATAATGATTGACCAGATGTAGTGATTAAAAACAAAAACAAAATATTCTTCGTACATAGATGCAAAAAATGGGAGGTGGCTGTTTTTTATCCTTTGTCTTAATATCATGCTTATTATGGTAGAAGATTGGGATGAGTTCGATTTCATTGCTGCGTAGAATGTTTTTTCTTTGTCGCCTGATAATTTGTTGACGAGGAAAGGGTTTGGAGAAATGAAATATTCGGACCGTTTTTTAAATAATTTACGTACTGAAAATAAAATAAAATAAAATCACAGGAAAAATTATATTTAAAAAATTAACCACAGTAACTTGTCTGTCAATTTTAACTAAATTTGCAAAAAAAGAAAGCCGCCTAAATACACAACGTACATATATATATATATATATATATATATATATATATATATACAGCGGATGTGCGTTGTGGTAAAATTCAGATTTCTAATATATATATATATATATATATATATATATATATATATATATAGCGGATGTGCGTTGTGGTAAAATTCAGATTTCTAATATATATATATATATATATATATATATATATATATAGCGGATGTGCGTTGTGGTAAAATTCAGATTTCAATATATATATATATATATATATATATATATATATATATACAGCGGATGTGCGTTGTGGTAAAATTCAGATTTCTAATATATATATATATATATATATATATATATATATATATCGGATATACGTTGTGGTAAAATTCAGATTTTTAATATATATATATATATATATATATATATATATATATATAGCGGATGTGCGTTGTGGTAAAATTCATATTTCTAATATATATATATATATATATATATATATATATATATATATTAACTCCAAAAAAGGAAAAGCATATAGGTTAAATCCCAAAAACCAGATCCTATTAGTACTAATATTAATTTTATTAATTTTAAAAATGATCCAGGTGTAGGGCTCGATGTAAATAGTATTATCTAAATAATAGATAATAGAGCTAAATATGTATATTATATAAAATAAAATTTCGAATTCTACATATATATAATTTTAAGTTAAAAACTCAATATGATGGAATATAGTTACTGGCTATAATACCTTAAGGAAAAGCAATCATTTTTTCTTCTTCATAAAGTTCTTTCATTGTAGTTTTCCATGTCAGCAGCAAACGGGTGGCTGACATGATTTATTTCTCAATATAATGTTATAGAACTCTTGTACAAGAAGCCTTGACGTCGTAAATTCTAAGTCGAACATATGGAGAACAGATGTCTTGTTTTTCAAGGGAAACTTCCAAAACAATTAATATGATTTTCTAGTTCCCAACGAAAAACCGAGAAATAAAAACGAAAGTAAGAAAGAAAGAAACACACAGAAAGAATAGTGTTCGATTTTAGTTGCTCAACCCAAGCAAGGCGATAATGCCACAAGGTGCAAGCGCTATGGGGAGTGAAAGATAATAAGAAGATTTAGAAAGAACCGGAAACACAATCATAAGTATATAATAATGATGACTAATATATATATATATATATATATGTTGTCCATAAAGTTCGTGCCCAAATTATTTCTATCGCAAATACAAATAAAGTTATAAATTTTTTAAAGTGCACATGAACTTTATGGACACCCTGTTAATTTTAAGTTACAATTCTCTTTCCTTTTTTTTGCGAACCCAGACGATGTCAATTTTTTCTTTTCTTGTTTATTTGATTTTATTTTGTTTTATCTTTTTCTTTTTTTCTTTTTCTTTTTCTTTTTCCTTTTTAATTTCTTTGAAAATCTATTTAAAAAGGAAAATTAGACTGATTTTTCTCCAGTTTCTGAAAGGATTTTTCTGTTGCTGAGGTGATGTGTTATCCCCCGTGGGGATTTTCATATCGAAATGATCATACAACATCATTGAATTAATCCTTTTTTAATTTATATTTGCTCTGTAATATTTTACTACATGGAGCTCTCTTCCTGTATCATTTTTTAATATTAAAATAAAATTTTTAATATTAATTAGGATCGGGTCTTTGGAATTTACCTTCCTGCTTTTTCCGCTTGGATTAAAGTATCTGAATTAAAATATATATATATGTGTGTGTGTGTGGAAAATTGTCGTCGAAATAACGCAAACAAGAAAATTAAATTATTTACAATGTTCGGTCTGTTGTCCTTCAGGCGATTAGAATTTTGAATTGAATCCTTTGCCATCTTAGAAATATAGAGAGATATTGGAGGTGAATATGCCAACAAAGATGAGAATAACAGTCCGAACAATGTAAATAATGTAAATAATTACAATATCTCATCTTAGAAATATAGACATATATTGAAGGTGAATATGGCAACAAAGATGAGGACAACAGTCCGAACAATTTAAATAGTGTAAATAATTACAATACCTCATCTCAGAAATATAGACAGACATTGAAGGTGAATATGGCAACAAAGATGAGGACAACAGTCCGAACAATGTAAATAATCTAAATTATAACAATACCTCATCTCAGAAATATAGACAGATATTGAAGGTGAATATGGCAACAAAGATGAGGACAACAGTCCGAACAATGTAAATAATGTAAATAATTCTTCTACTTTCTATATGCCTTGTCCTTTCAGGACGTAGGCGATCATGGCCTTCCACGTCTCTTTATTCCTGGTGGCTCTTAGCACGCTTTCACCTGTTACACCACCCCCCGTTCTGCCATCCACCTGCTCAGGCCCGTCAAATATGTTACCCTCTGCTTTCCCCTGTCTCTCCTTCCCTCTATCATGCTTGTTAGTATCAGATTCTCCTAGCATTCCTTCCTCATTGCATGTCTCAGAAACTTCAGCTGTCTCTTCCTGATGCTCAGTATTAATTTCCTTTTTGTTTCCATTATTTCCAAAACATCATCATTGCTCACATGCTCGAGCCATGATATTCGCAGCATCCTTCTGTAGAACCACATTTCAATTGCTTCAAGTTTTTCTTTCATCTTCAATGAGATTGTCCAGCATTCACTGCCATATTGAAGAACTGACATCACATAGCAATCCAGTACTCTCTTCTTTGTTTTTAGTGAAATTTTCCTGTCTCTTAATACTCTACTCAGCTTCCTATTATAAGAAATGTAGACAAATCTGAAAATAACACTAACACTGACATCTCATTTTAACAGATATATTTACCAAAATTACACAAAAATATCTTGAAACGCTAAGGAGTAAATTTAGTGGCGGTCTTGCTTTGCTTGTAATGAAATGATTATAAAAAATAGAAATAAAAACATATATATATATGTAAAACCCGGTACGTAACTTCCCTGTTCCTTTTCTATAAATAATTTAATGAGAATTGCTTCTTTTTTGTTTCGGTACATAAACTTTATGAATTTGAGCAAGAAGATCTTATCAATTTACACTTGAACTAGCTAAATACTACCGTAAGTTCTATGCCAACAGTTTCTTCTCTCGCAATTCCTTTCCGACTTCTTGATTTCAAGCCAACTTTGATTTTCAAAAATGTAAATGCAATATCAATTGTTATCTATTGTATTCTTGGTTCACCTTCTTTTATTGTTCCCCCTTCTTAATAATATTTCTCTTTTTCTTATTATTTCACACACAATAACCCCTTGTGTCTTAGTGGCTTTACTGCCTTGCTTGGGAAAAATGATTAAATACAGCTGATATTGCCTGACGAGTGGACCAAACTATTACAAAAATGGTTCGTCTACGAAACTCCGGAGTCGTGCACTGAATAAAACTTGAATCAGCTACGTGACAAATTACATATTTGTACATACACACACACACACACACACACACACACACACACACACACACACACACACATATGATAAATAGAATAAATAAAGAACAAGTAAGAAAATAATGTCTTTAATCTAACATGTTTCACTTTAACAAGCTTCTTCAGAGATTCATTAAAGACGAACTTTTTTACAAAGTTACGCATTTTAATTTTTGTTTTGTTTTCATCACGAGAAACGCCAGCTTTTTTTTTTTTAATCATTTCACCCCGAGCAAGGCGGAAACGCCACTGATGTGCAGGGGGCTACATAAATGTAAAAAGATTAATTAGAGAAGAGTGAGGAGTACAAACTAGTTAGAAAGGAACAATAGAAAACTGAGAAAGCAGGTGCGATGACAGATACATAGGTGGAGAGAAAGGGAAGGTTATACGGGGGTGGGGAGAGAGCTAGAGTCCAGTGGTTAGTAGATGAGTATTGACTTTGCATTTAAATTTCTGAAGGTTGTAGCCGTCAGGAAAGCAAGAATACGGGAGCGAGTTCCACAGGCGGGAAGTGCGAGAGAAGAAGCTGAAGGAGTAGAATTGTCGTCTGCATTTGGCTAACCTGACTGTGAATGGGTGGGACCCAGTTGCCAGTCTGGTTGCACGGGTAAACACCTGTTGAGGAGGCATCAGTGACTTAAGCTCGTTCGAGCAGAAGCCATGAAAGTATTTATAGAACAAAGGGAGGCCACATTTCGACGATGGGGAAGTGGCTGCAGTCGAGCCGCCAGATCAGTACCTATCGCATTACAGACTCTCCTTTGGAGCCTGTCAAGAGCGGGAAAAGCACACATGATTTATTACTTAAGCGCACACAGAAATACACACACATATTTCTTTCTTTCATTTTTAGATCTGATGAAGCCAAGAAAGGTGAAACACGTAATAAAATCTAGCTCCAATGAAGCGGTTTTCCATATGTCATATTTCTTCAAAACTTTGTCGGGGTTCTATGTACTATTTTATACACACACACACACATAAAATACAATTAAAATTAAAATTGAAAATATCCATAAATGTTTACAACATGGGGTTTTAATAGCTTCTTTTGTGAGTATGTGGTATTTTGGTAAATGGTATTTTGTGGTATTTTGGTAAATGCATGGCATTTTGGTAAATGTATGGTATTTTGGTAAATGTAAGATTCAGTGAAAATAGTTGTGTTCTTGTGGTGAATGAGTAAATTGCCATGAATGAATAGACTGAATCTGCTTAGTTAGGTTTAGGATAGTCAATGACGACCAGCCTCATCTCGATTCCTCAGCGGCTTTGTGCCAAAATTGTACGTAAAAGTACAATGAATGTACACATTAAATTCTGTTAAGTTTACAGAACATGTTTGGTTTGTTCATCAAAGAACTCTTTCTCCACCCCCACCCCACCCTCAAGTCAACCAACAACAAATCGTAACCAGCAGCTTGAAGTGAAGGGTTACTCTGCTCCATAAGACATTAATTCCATTGATTTTCTACCGGAGAACAACGACAAAATTTGGGCCCATCTACTGACGATCACCGTCAGGTGGAGCCGGGAGTTTCTCTCTCCCACTCTGCTCAAGTGGGACACAGAAATCTACCAACCTTGTTGGCAATTGTCCCCCTGTATGACATAATTGGCTGATACTGACAAATTATCCTATCCTTGCGTATTAATGCCTCTTTTGGAAGCCATGAGTTATCTCTTTCTAACCCCGCAATTTACTTGTTCATTACTGCTGTAGCCTGGTTATTGAAGTCACAACTCTTTGGGTCAAGTCATAGAAACTAACTAACGTCTATATCCACTGGGCCATGTGTCCTTAATATAAGATGAGAATGATATACCCCTGTGATTGTAATAAAGAGTTCGATTCGAAATTCCTAGCACCTGAAGAAGGCCGGAGTGTACAAAAGCTGAAACGTCGTACAAATGGAAACATAGATGATGACAATAATGTAAATTCTGTATATATGATTCAGTTAGTAAAAACATTATTTAGTCTGAAGAACTTCTTTTAAAAGATGAGACAAGATTTTTTTATCATTCAGTTACTCAGAATTAGTCTGGTATACAGAGATTAAATATCGATTTTCTCGTACACTGTCTGCTGTTAGGAAGTTTGTTAGAAATTTGATTCATTGTGTCGTGCTAAATCATTTTTTTTTTTTTTTTTTTTTTTGCAAAACTCTATCATATACATTTGTCCATACATTGAATATTGCTGTCACATCTGGTCTGTTGGGTCTGTTTTGTTATGTTTTTTTTAATCATTTCACCCCAATCAAGGCAGTTTTACTGCCACTGTTGGGAAGACATAGTGATGAGAAAGAGGGGTAGGTTACAGGGGGTGTCAGGAGGAGGATAATAGAAGGATGACAATACTGGTGTGATTGGGATGGAGTGGATGGAGAAAAGAGCTTGAGAGAAAGGATGCGAGTTAGTAAGATAGGAGATGACTATTGACCTTACACTTCAATTCCTATAGATTGTAGCTGTCGGGGAAGCAAGTATAAGGAAGGGAATTTCACAGGCGAGAAGTGCGAGAAAAGAAGCTATTAGAGTAGAAATTGCGGTTACATTTTATCGGTTTCATAGTAAAAGGGTGGGTCCTAGTTGTTAGTCTGATAGCTTGTGTAAATTCATACCTAGGGGGCACCAGTGAGCTAAGTTCATTGTATTTATAGATTCTTAATAAAATACAAAAAATGTGCAATGTTATTGGCCCTTACCTAGCATTTCGGTCTCGGTCACTTTCCTACCGCCGTAACATGATTTCTCAGTGCTTTTTCTATAAATATTTCATGATAATTGTTCTGATAAACTTATTTTTTCTTTCGTTATTTTTAATCGATTCCCCCCAGACAAATTGTATATATGGGAACAAGTTAGGATATCATAACCGGTCTAGGAGAAGGAAAACTCTGGATTCAAACCAGCCTGGAGAGGGCTAGGCTTTGTCAGACTGTCATGCCCAAAGAAACACCACTTCTCCTGCGGCTGCAGTACATGTGTTGCCCCTACGACTCGTTAGAGTCACGAGATATCGGGACTTACATATGCGCACGTAGAAAAGAAGACGCTGAAAGTTTAAACTTGTAAATTGGATTTTTTTTTCTTTCTAGATATGTTTTGAGTATATAGTCTAGCTGATTTCATTTAGTTTCTTTTTCTTTTTGTTAATATTTTTATCACTTTTGTTATTTAATATCTTACATTAAGATAACATTGAAGCTATAGAGAGATGGTTAATGTTTATTGAACCGGTCATTCATAACCGAACTCCTTACAACTACTATTCGCTATCATCAGAAGGTTGGCACCAGGTTGGTTGTTGGAATGTGTGGATTCGTGGAAAAATAAAAGTATACATTTTGCATGTTTGAATAGAAATTTAGTACTGGAAAAGAATAACATGAAATGGTAGAAGTTAATGTTCAATGAGAAACATTATTAAGAAGTTAAGGGTAGAGTTCGAAGTAGTAATTTGTTGAAAAGTGTCTATGTGTACGTAGGCAGGAACGTTTGTATGTATGTATGAGCGTTTGTTTGGTAGGAATATCTTTGAACTTATCGCTTAGTGTGAATGGTAAAAGGCAGGAAGTGAAAGGTGAACGATGAAGAAGAAGGAGATGAGAGAGAAAGAGAGAGGCAATAATAATACGATCGCTTGACGTTTGTCAAGGTACGTGTTAATTACGCTCATCTTAACTCTCTGACTGACGGTCAAGCTTGCTCGTTTTTTATTTCGTTTGGGAAATGTAATCGTTTCCGGATGTGACTCTGGCCTTTCCATTAAACGACAAACATTTAGCATCGAGGTGCGAAATTTCGCAAATTTTGTGTGTCAAGCAAAGTTTGTAAATTCGAGAAAATTCATTTATTTCTAACAATGAGTCAGATTTTAATTTTAACGTATAACTTGCTTTGTTCATTACAACATAAGGTCTTTCAAGAAAGGTGAAAATGTTCTAAGAACTTGGATGTAAATTTATTTTCAATGATCTAGTACTTTCTATATATTTTCGTCTTAATAATTTGCTTCCGATTTTAATTAAAGTATCATTTCTAAATAGAAATTATGGCCAGACTCACAACGCTGAGCAACTAATGTATTGATTGGGTTATTTTGTAAAAGATTCTTTTCATGTTCATATATCTTTTATTTCAATTCATTGTGGTTTCTCCTATATATTATTTGTGGCATTTCGTTTTCCCATATCATATTCTCCCATATATCCGTTTATAATGTCAGTAAGAATGATTCTTTGATGATAAAATAGTGGGATGATAAGACTCTATCAGCCAGGTTATTTGAAATTGCTGAAACCTAATCCCACATACATTCTAATACCTATGCAAATGACATAAATTAAGAAAAATCATTAATTATTTTTGCATTTAACACCCAAGCAATAATGGCATCCCAGATTTCCAGGAACTAGTTCTATAAAGGCAGGTAATCTTTTGGAACCCATTCTGCTTATTTTCTTTTCAATCTGAGAATGGAAACAAAACACTTTATAGTATCAAAAGAATTAAACCATTTTGTTTATTTAATAGAAAACATTTATTTAGATATTTCCAGATTGAAATTGTTTTCATCATATTTCTGTTCAGAAAAAAATGAACAAAACATTAAAAACATTCTCTTGTATTCAATAATAATTTGGTCGTTCACAACCAACAGACAGACATCATTTTTTTTTTTTATCGTATCACCCCGAGTAAGGCGGTAACGCTACTGATGTGCAGCGGGCTATGTAATAGTGAAAAGATTGGAAAAGAGAAAGCCGGAAACCACATCCTAAACAGGGAACAAGGGATGAGCCTCTTAATCTGTTCAATAGACATGGGTGGAGTATTCAATAGACATGGGTGGAGTGTTCAGTAGACATGGGTGGAGTGTTCAGTAGACATGGGTGGAGTTCAATAGACATGGGTGGAGTAAATAGACATGGGTGGAGTAAAAGATACTTGTCGTCCCATCATATATTAGGTTTAGTCATAAGTAATTTCCATTTTTGAAAACCAATTTTAATGACGATTTGACAGATTATTTTTAATTCACTGAAGATTGTTTCTATTAAGCCTTGCTGGTTAAAGCTTATGAATTCAGTTTTAGAGGCATTGACATCGTTTGTTATCATTTTCTAGATGATGTAGGAGACCTGTGACATTGGTAACTGCTATGTCCTGGTTAGGGCCCAAAAATAAAGACACAAAGACGAAACAGAGTTAAACGAATATATTAGCGAAGAACAGTTGTACAAACGGATACAGCATGAGAAGATCACCAGTGTGATTGTATTCGTCCGGCTGTCAGAGCTCTCTACTGGAACAGACTTCTCTCTGCTGAGCACAAAGCAGAAACTGCTGCTTATTTATCGTTTGGAAGAGTTTATGTGTGCATTCGTAAATTATTATATCAGTGATAGTGTCTGCAGGGATAGTTAGGTGATCTGCAGAGTCAACTTTCTTTTGCATACCTAGAAAACGATCTTCGTAAGTATGACGATGAACTACATCCGGCAGCAAGCCCACTGATCGGGAGAGTGAAGGTTTTGAGGAACGTAGAACAACCTCTTAATTGTTCCCAGGTCCACTCTGACCGAGATGTTAGCGCCTGTTATGGTCCTAGCAATGACCCCTTTTTCCAAAACAAAATACTGACCCCTTTTTCCAAACAAATCAACAGTTCATTTTTATAGTAACGCTGAAAAAGTATAAAAATACATTTTTTATTTTTAAAAAAAGTGGGGTGCAACAATACATTTTTGTAGTGAAATTACCAACAATACATTTTATGATCTACAAACTATATATCTAAACATACCGTTACCCTGAAAGTATAAAATTATGAAGAAAATATTTATATTTTGGCATTAAATAACACAAAGAGGTTGATATGCTGTTCAACAAAATCCACAACCACCTAGGAAGCGAGATAAATTCTATTGAAAAGAATATGAAAATTCGAATAGCTAAAGCCTGGGCATCTTTGAATAAAATGGATGTAATCTGGAAATTTGATCTACCAGGCAACCTCAAACGGAGATTTTTTTTTTTTTTCGAGCGGCATTAATGTAAGATGCTACTGCTGGGACAGAAATTGACTTTAGGCAATATAAAATACAAAAAACACTGCTCTCTCTAAATATTTTTGGTAATTAAATAATGATGATAAGACTTCTTTTATAATCTTATAACGAGAAAGGCAACAAATGTAATTTATGCATTGCTGAAAAATTAGTTATCTTAAAACACTTAAAACCCGAGCATATTAAATAACAGAAATGAATTCATGATTACATGTAGGCATAAAAATAAATACCTACTTCAATACTTTGATTCATATTAATTTTAAGATTAATTTTTAATATAAGCTATGTTTTAAAACAAATAATATAGCTATATGATTAATAATAATATAAAAATTAATATTCACAGCCAAATATAACAAATATATTTTTTTAAATTAACAAATTGAAGTAGATAGATCTATCTATCGCCCGGTTCACACGCCACCCACGTCTATTGAACAGGTGAAGAGGCTCATCCCTTGTTCCCTGTTTAGGATGTGGTTTCCGGCTTTCTCTTTTCCAAACTTTTCACTCTTACGTAGCCCCCTGCGCATCAGTGGCGTTACCGCCTTTCTCGGGGTGATATGATTAAAAAAAATGTAATTCCAAAATAAAATATAACTACACCAACATTGCGATAACCAGGAATGTTTCAATCAATATTCAGTGCCAGAGGATTGTGTTGTGAATGAAATTCTGAGTCGTTCTATCAGCGAGGTATATATATATATATATATATATATATATATATATATATATTGACTAATATATTTTTAAAAGCTCTGTTGTATTACAATTACATCGAGCACGGTTTTATTAACGTCAGTAATAGATAGATAGATAGATAGATAGATAGATAGATAGATAGATAGATAGTGAATATCCTTAGACAGATTATTTATATTGTTCGTACTGTTGTCCTCATATTTATTGCCATGTTTACGACGTTTCGACCGTTGTCCTCAAGGACGCATGGTCTAGTGGATGAAAGCATTGGTTGGATCCAGTGACTTGATTCAAAGAGGTGTGAGTTCAATACCTGGCTAGAGTAGTGATGAACAAAAAACTTAGACAGCTGCGTTAAAGGGAGATAACTATATGACATGGAAGTGGCATCGCACAAGGAATTAGAACGATGTACCCCAGTGATCGGAATAAAGGGCTTGATTCGAAATTCCTAGTACCTGAAGAAGGCCGAAATTCCTAGTACCTGAACGACCGAAATGTCGTAAACATAGCAAGATGAGGACAACGGTACGAAAATTGTAAATAATGAAAATACTACTTCATCTTTTAGATAGATAGATAGATAGATAGACAGATAGATAGATAGATAGATAGATATTTTCCGGGCCTACTCATGTGTATAAGAAAGTCGGTTCACTGTGTCGGGCCACGAAATTTTTCTTGTCTATGTCCATCTTGCACATATATAAATCTACCATCCGCCCATGCATTCAATACTGCTGTCACATCTGGTCGAGTGCCCCTGCTATTCATTTCGGGGTTCTTGACAAAATCCAACGGAGAATTTGCAAAGTAACTGATCCCGACCTGGTAGCCCAACTCCAGTCACTTTCTCACCGACGTAATGTGTCTTCCTTCTGTCTCTTCTACAAATACTTTCACGGCTTCTACTCAAATGAGCTTAGCTCCCTGGTTCCCCCTCTGCATGAATTTAGTCGAGCTACCAGACTAGCAACTAGGTCCCACCCTTTTACAGTGAAACCGATCAAATGTAACCTCAATTTGTACTCTTCTTTTCTCGCACTTCCCACCTATGGAATTCCCTTTTGTATACTTGCTTCCCTGACAGCTACATTCTCCAAGAATTTAAATGCAATGTCAATTGCCATCTCTTATCTCCTTGACTCGCATCCTTTTCCCATCAACCCTTGTATCATGTTCTTCTCCCTTTCCACTCTACTCTCATGAAGCTCTCTTCACATCAGTGTACTTATCCTTCTCTTATCCATTCTCTGACAATTTTAACTTGTTCCTTCTTCTCGTCACTCACCTCTTATGTAACCCCCGGCGCACCAGTTGCAGTACTGCCTTACTTAGAGTGAAAATGTAGAGAGATCATTAGTATGTATCGTCATAGAAATAAATATAAATTGCAGTAATTATCTTATTCTTCCATTTAGTCACAATAAGTTTTTTTTTTAATTTTGCTTTCTTCACTACCTACCACTACTAATCCAATGGTCAAGCCACATACCTCCTACTACCATAAAAGAAATTAATACTAAGATTCCGCTAGCTTAACCCTGTAAAAGCCAATATTCCCAAACCCTTCCTTTACCAGACCAAGCCTCCGGCATTAGAAATTTTTCTCATTGTTTGTTTAAGCGGGTTGACAATGCATGTCTTAAACTGACATGTTGAAAACGGCTATAACCCCTCTAAATTTTATCTCAATTTACAAATATATATATATATATATATATATATATATATATATATATATATATATGCTCTCATTACGATTGAGCTCTCTGGAGAAGAAAATTTTAAAAACAGTTTCCACTTCAGCTATATGCGTGACTCTTCATAAATGAATTGAATTCTCTCGGTGACTGGCGTGTGTAAACACTGCTGATATACAACACGTTAAAATTTCCCTTCTCTGATATCATGCGTCAATGGCTTAGGGGGTAGCGACCCCCAACTGACACGAAATCGGTCGAATTTCGATCCCGGCGAGTGGATGCGTCTAGCCACACTGATGAGCTGTGATACAGCGAAATAGCCTTGTATGTGGATGACTGATATATATATATATATATAACGGTCTTTATTATAATGAAGATAATAGATAGATACCCACTAACTTTCGCTAAACGAACCTTCTTGAAATGCATTTTTGCCAACAAGAAATTTGTATTATTTGTTATAAGTCAAAGGTAACTTCCTCAGTGTTTTGGTTCAAGTGTCTAAATTGAATATGCATGAGCCATAAAAAGATTTAGGGACGAGTTGCTGACCCTCTCGCTGCCATCTTAGAGGAGCGTTATGTTTGTACAACCCCAAACTGCAAAGAGAGCGAGACAGAAAAATAAATATTTTCTTTAAATAGCAATCCTCGAGGTGATTAGCGTTAAGACAACAAAACGGAAACCCAACACCCGACATATCACAAAGTCCGCTTCACGTGTCTACTGAAAGGGACTAAACTGCATACTAAACTAGACGAACATATCTGAATTTACAGATAAATATATATGTATATATATATGTGTGTGTGTGTGTGTGTGTGTGTGTGTGTGTGTGTGTAGGGGCCCTATACGTAGGATATTGTGTACTGTATTTGTAAAAGCAACAGCCTGCATTTAATTGGAATTACATTTCCATTAAATAATTTTCTATATTGTGTGTAAATATATATATATATATATATATATATATATATATACTGTGGATAGATAGATAGATAGATAGATAGATAGATAGATAGATAGATAGATAGATATGAACTGGCTGAGATAGATAGATAGATAGATAGATAGATAGATAGATAGATATGAACTGGCTGAGATAGATAGATAGATAGATAGATAGATAGATAGATAGATAGATAGATAGATAGATATGAACTGGCTGAGATAGATAGATAGATAGATAGATAGATAGATAGATAGATAGATAGATAGATAGATAGATAATGAGCCTCATTAGATAGGTGGATATATAAAGGAGATATTGAGATAGATAACAAAAGTCAGAAAGGGTCGAATGTCAAAAACGGTTAAAAACTAAAGAAACCAAAACAGAAAATGTGTAGAGTCATGGTCACCCACGTCCCGAAAGGCCATGGCACCATAAAAGATTAAGAACGCCTTCACTGCTATATGCTTTCTACATTGTCTTTTTACCCAATGTTTCTCAAAAGGAGTTTCGCCCGAAACCCTAGTATTTCGCAAGAGGTTGTCAGTGGTTCCATGAGAAACACTGCTGCATTTTTTAGTAATTTTTGTCTAATTTTATTTTCATAATTTTACTATACATAAATGGCATATTGTTGGAAAACCTTGGTTATTATAATAAAGGTTGTAACCTCTTATATTATTTAAAATGAGTGGGTGGTGCCGTCAAAAATGACGGTAAAACATTTATACCGATATGCTGTTTAAAATAAAGGCTACATATATATTCATGTACCTACTACTGAGTATTTTACACTAAGACGTAAGAAGCGTGACAGAAGGGAAATATATTATAAATCTTCTCTATTATAATAAAGACTGATATATATATATATATATATATATATATATATATATATATATATATATATATAGTCATCCACAGACAGTCCTGTTTCGCTGTATCACGGCTTATCACTACGATTAGACATCCGACTGCTTCTAGCCAGGATTGAAACCCGAACGAAAATGACATTAGTCGGTGATTTTAACACTGAGCTATGGACGCTCGGTTGAGGAAAGCAAATTTTAGCGTGTTATAAACACGATGTAAACACACGCCAGTAGCCGAGAGTGTTCAAATTCGTTACTGAATGAACGGTGAGTAACTACCGTTGATAAAGTCCTCCGTTTCTCCATAGTGCTCAATCAGCAAGCGAGAGCATATATCACGCGCAGCGGGGTTGGATTATTATTTTTCTTATGTCTTAATATAAGATACTCAAGAGTAGGTAAACCAATATATATGTAGCCGTCATATATATATATATATATATATATATATATAGTATATCGAGGCAGCAAGTAATTTTCTAAACATAATAGACATTCATTGTCTCTTATATTTAACAGCGTATGTTTAGAATATATATATATATATATATATATATATATATATATATATATATATATATATAATAAAATGCATTCTGAATCGAAATAAAATGATTACACTCAAAGGTCCGTTTAAGTTAGATCAAAAATATAAAATGATTTTTTCTTTTTTTTTTCTTTTTGTTTTAGAAAATGATGAGATACAGAGAAAACTAAGGGAATAATTTTGTAACAATAATGGATACATCGACAGAAATGCAGTCAAGACAGGGGTTTTAATGGACTGACACTTTTGCCGTTAAGATTGAAAGAAGAAATCATGTCCTCCCCAAATATATAACCTATATTTTCAAATTTAAAGTGAATCTCTGTTCTGATTAGTTAAATTGAACACACACATAATTTTTTCTGTCTTCCCACATCCATAAATAGCAAACGTATTGTTTCTTATATTCAAATGAAAATCATTTTCACAACAATCATCTAACATTGCCTAATGACGAGGTAAAAATCTCGAAACAGCAATTTCCGTGTCGCAATATAGACTATATTAATTTTAAATAAAAACCAAATTTAATTATATTATACTCTACAATATTTGTTGTATTGAGCACTTTTACATATAAAAAAAAAAACAAGTAAATGCTGGAGAACTCGGAATTGTAAAACTGTTGGTTCTCTTCACCTGAATATATATATATATATATATATATATATATATATATATATATTTTTTTTTTTTAATCATATCACCCCAAGCAAGGCGATAACGCCACTGATGCGCAAGGGGCTACGTAAGGGTAAAAAGAATGGAAAAGAGAAAGCCGGAAACCACATCCTAAACAGGGAACAAGGGATGAGCCTCTTCACCTGTTCAATAGACGTGGGTGGAGTGTGAACCGGGCGATAGTTTAGTCTATCTATTCCAATTGAACAAAAGTAAAAGAGAGTGAAAAGATTGGAAAAGAGAAAGCCGGAAACCACATCCTAAACAGGGAACAAGGGATGAGCCTCTTCACCTGTTCAATAGACGTGGGTGGAGTGTGAACCGGGCGATAGTTTAGTCTATCTACTCCAATTGGAAAAAAAAAAATATATATATATATATATATATATATATATATATATATATATATATATACAGTCATCCGTAGACAGATCTGTTTCGCTGTATCACAGCTCATCAGTACGGTTAGACTCCGATTGCTTTTTAACCCAGGATTGAAACCCGACCGAAGTGGCGTCAGTCGGCGATACTACCTCTGGGCTATGGGCGCTCGGTAGAAGAAGGCAGACCTTTTTAGCGTGATATATACAACGGTTTTTATTATAATAGAGAGGGTTATAATAATCAGTGGGAATGTATTTAGCGATGTCTATATGGTGTCAGTGTGAGACCGCTCTACATGGTTTCTGGACAAGAAACAGATCTGTATATGAGTTTATATATAATATATATATATATATATATATATATATTGTTTTCAATTGGAGTAGATAGACTAAACTATCGCCCGGTTCACACTCCACCCACATCTATTGAACAGGTGAAGAGGCTCATCCCTTGTTTCCTGTTTAGGATGCAGTTTCCTGTTTAGGATGCGGTTTCCTGTTTTCTCTTTTCCAATCTTTTCACTCTCTTTTATTTTTGTTCAATTGGAGTAGATAGACTAAACTATCGCCCGGTTCACACTCCACCCACGTCTATTGAACAGGTGAAGAGGCTCATCCCTTGTTTCCTGTTTAGGATGCGGTTTCCTGGTTTCTCTTTTCCAATCTTTTCACTCTCTTTTATTTTTGTTCAATTGGTGTAGATAGACTAAACTATCGCCCGGTTCACACTCCACCCACGTCTATTGAACAGGTGAAGAGGCTCATCCCTTGTTTCCTGTTTAGGATGCGATTTCCTGTTTTCTCTTTTCCAATCTTTTCACTCTCTTTTATTTTTGTTCAATTGGAATAGATAGACTAAACTATCGCCCGGTTCACACTCCACCCACGTCTATTGAACAGGTGAAGAGGCTCATCCCTTGTTTCTTGTTTAGGATGCGATTTCCTGTTTTCTCGTTTCCAATCTTTTCACTCACTTTTATTTTTGTTCAATTGGAGTAGATAGACTAAACTATCGCCCGGTTCACACTCCACCCACGTCTATTGAACAGGTGAAGAGGCTCATCCCTTGTTTCTTGTTTAGGATGCGGTTTCCTGGTTTCTCTTTTCCAATCTTTTCACTCTCTTTTATTTTTGTTCAATTGGAATAGATAGACTAAACTATCGCCCGGTTCACACTCCACCCACGTCTATTGAACAGGTGAAGAGGCTCATCCCTTGTTTCTTGTTTAGGATGCGATTTCCTGTTTTCTCTTTTCCAATCTTTTCACTCACTTTTATTTTTGTTCAATTGGAGTAGATAGACTAAACTATCGCCCGGTTCACACTCCACCCACGTCTATTGAACAGGTGAAGAGGCTCATCCCTTGTTTCTTGTTTAGGATGCGGTTTCCTGGTTTCTCTTTTCCAATCTTTTCACTCTCTTTTATTTTTGTTCAATTGGAATAGATAGACTAAACTATCGCCCGGTTCACACTCCACCCACGTCTATTGAACAGGTGAAGAGGCTCATCCCTTGTTTCTTGTTTAGGATGCGATTTCCTGTTTTCTCTTTTCCAATCTTTTCACTCTCTTTTTTGTGGCGCATTCGTGTATCATTGAGTCACCCAATTGAGTCCAAACGCATGCGCGATGTCCATACATTATGTTTAGAACGTGAACTACGATTGAGCAAGAGATAGTGTGCAAAACTAAATAAAAAAATTACTAATATTCATATTTATGAATGTTTATTTACTAAGTTTTAACGAAAGATTACAAGAATGAAAAACTCATAGAGGACCAAACCACGACCACCGAAGTGTTTTTTTATAAGTTAACGCAATATTTAAAAGAAAAACACCGTGAAAAATTTAATACACAGATGACGGCTCCTTCTTGACTCAAGATGATGACGTCACAAGTTCTTGACGTCATATCTAGCAGAGCTTGCTTTTCGGTGGTCGTGAAACAATCCCTCTACACCAGTGTTTCTCAACCAGTTTTCCTCGGGATACTAGGGTTCTGCATGCAGTTACCAGGTTCCATGAGAAACAGTAATGAATAGGCTCCGGCATTTCTGACTAATTTTTACTTAATCTTGTATTCGTATTTTTACTATACACCAACGGCATATTGTTGGAAAGCCCTTGGTTATTATAATAAATACTTCAAACTCTTATATTATGTAAAGTTTTAATAATCATAGGGCCGGTGCAAAAGACTTGCTCCCCAACCCAAAATCTATGATACACCCTGCCACTATATGTCAATTTTCATAATGTTGTATTCATATAAGATACAATATAACGGGTTACTTATCTATTCCTTTTCTAGTAGTAGTGGGAGTCCGTTCTAGTTAACGGTATTGTTGCAGGTTAACGGAATTTGTCCTTGTGGTAGATAGCCCACTATAAGTCATAAAATGATTATAAAATCAAGAAAGGCAATTTGAGTAGAAAAATAACATTTTATATAAACACATAACAATTAATGCTTTTACAATTACACTAATACTTGAATATAAGTCCAACGGAGGTTAAAATGTTCATGGCAAATAATATGCTGAAAGAGATTTAAGGCTTAGGAATTTGGGCAGCGTGTAAGTGAGAAATGTCTTTGAAGTAGTCGCTCCTTCGGTCAGTAAGTAGTTTTGAGACAGGAGAGAAGGAAAGAGGCAAGCATAGTAGCCACTTGACTTGGTCAAGGGAGATACTAATCACGCTTGTCTGTCTCCGTGGGTCTGTCTGATGGGTGCTTTTATCTGCTTTTTGGATCAAAGCAGCTCGTTTGGGATTTCACACTTGTATTTGATTCTGGGCTTCCCATTGGCTGATAAATAAAATTCGCGTAGGCTCGCGAAATGGAAATTTGATATTTGATTAATTTTTATTTTTCAACCGGAACATCTGCGCGATCCCGGATGCGCACAGACGACTTTGGTCATTTGCCTTTTTGGTCATTATAGTGCAAACATCCGGTCCCTCGCTTTTGCTCGGTATCACCGCAACAAATCTCATTGTAACTTAATTAGGCATAATACTGGATGTAATACATGTATACCTCACCTTACGACGGTAATTTGTTCCAGCAGAGACGACCTAAGTTGAAAAACGACTTAAGTCGAATTTACTTGTCACCGAATTTACTTGTCACCAAGCTAAACTACAAATGATCTTTCTCAGTATAGTATTTCTATATCTCAGTATAGTATCTCAGTATAGTATTTCTATATCTCAGTATAGTATTTCTATATCTCAGTATAGTATCTCAGTATAGTATTTCTATATCTCAGTATAGTATTTCTATATCTCAGTATAGTATTTCTATATCTCAGTATAGTATCTCAGTATAGTATTTCTATATCTCAGTATAGTATCTCAGTATAGTATTTCTGTATCTCAGTATAGTATTTCTATATCTCAGTATAGTATTTCTATATCTCAGTATAGTATCTCAGTATAGTATTTCTATATCTCAGTATAGTATCTCAGTATAGTATTTCTATATCTCAGTATAGTATCTCAGTATAGTATTTCTATATCTCAGTATAGTATTTCTATATCTCAGTATAGTATCTCAGCATAGTATTTCTATATCTCAGTATAGTATTTCTATATCTCAGTATAGTATCTCAGTATAGTATTTCTATATCTCAGTATAGTATTTCTATATCTCAGTATAGTATCTCAGTATAGTATTTCTATATCTCAGTATAGTATTTCTATATCTCAGTATAGTATTTCTATATCTCAGTATAGTATCTCAGTATAGTATTTCTATATCTCAGTATAGTATCTCAGTATAGTATTTCTATATCTCAGTATAGTATCTCAGTATAGTATTTCTGTATCTCAGTATAGTATTTCTATATCTCAGTATAGTATTTCTATATCTCAGTATAGTATCTCAGTATAGTATTTCTATATCTCAGTATAGTATCTCAGTATAGTATTTCTATATCTCAGTATAGTATCTCAGTATAGTATTTCTATATCTCAGTATAGTATTTCTATATCTCAATATAGTATCTCAGTATAGTATTTCTATATCTCAGTATAGTATCTCAGTATAGTATTTCTATATCTCAGTATAGTATTTCTATATCTCAGTATAGTATCTCAGTATAGTATTTCTATATCTCAGTATAGTATCTCAGTATAGTATTTCTATATCTCAGTATAGTATCTCAGTATAGTATTTCTATATCTCAGTATAGTATCTCAGTATAGTATTTCTATATCTCAGTATAGTATTTCTAAATGCATTTTCAATAATATATGGTCAATAAGAATTTATTTTTAAGCTTACAAACAAAAGTTTTAATTTTTAATATAACAGAAAACAAGTAATCGAAATTTACGAATACATGTACGTACATACTTTGAAATATAAATGTTTACAATTTGGCGATCTTTACAGCAAATCGTGGATTTTCATTTGCAAAATGTGGTTTGCTCTAAGACATTATAAAATAAAATGATTTTGTTAGGTTAAATAACAAATAGAATTATAAAAATTATTTTACGATAGTAGAAAATAAACTGATATTTATATTCAATTTGTTTATTTACATCTCGGACCTAGACAGCTTTTATTCTTATTTATTGTACAGTAACATGATTTTATGTGCTTTTAATGCTTTTCTAGTGATATTATGACTTCAATTATTTGTGGCGGACAGACGTAAAAGTCAAATAAAATGACTTAAACTTGATTTTTATTTTTTGACAAACGACGTATAATCAAGAACGATTTAACTAGAAATGACGTAACCCGAGGTATATCTATATAAGTAAACAATTCAACTTGAAAAACTGAAAAAAAATACAATGTACCTAAATTAGACTTGAGACATGTCACAATAGATCATTAAATAAATCGAAAATTTTTTGAGGTAATTTTTAACATCAAAACTTTAGATTTTTCTGGTTAAAAAGTTGAATGGTTTTAACACATCCAATGTTATGGATGAAAAAAATAGTGTTTTCGAGACTTCTTCTTCTATGTGCCCTGTCCCTTCAGGACGTAGGCGATCATGGTTCTCCACGTCTCCCTATCCCTTGTGGCTCTTAGTATGCTTGCTCCTGCTACACCTCACAACCCCCGTTCCGTCATCCACCTGATCAGGCTCTGCAAATATGTTATCCGCTGCCTTCCTCTGTCTCTTTTTCCTTCTATCTGGCCAGTCAGTATCAGGTTCTCCAAGCTCTCCTTCCTTATTGCATGTCCCAGGAACTTCAGTTGTCTCTTTCTGATGCTCAGTATTAATTTCCTTTTTGTGGCCATTCTTTCCAACACCTCATTGTTGCTTGCATGCTCAGTCCATGAGTAAAATAAATTCCCGGATTTACACGATAAAAAAATGACCCCAGAATGATGTCAAAGTTTGCGAGGATTTTTCATCCTTTAATAGTCAGTGGCGCTTAGTTTAATTTGTAATGAATATAAATCTAGACAGAAAAAAAGCAAATTTTGATCAGATAGAGAGAATCACAAAGCACTGCTTTGGGTCCTCAATCACCTTCCCGGTCGGGAAGGGGCGGCAGTACGCACCGGCCATGCATACTCAATTCCTAGGCGCCCCTGCTGTTCGTCTCAGCGTTCTCGACAGACTCCAAAGGAGAATCTGTAATGTGATTGATCTCGACCTGGCAGCTCCACTCTAGCCACTTTCTAATCGGCTGTATGTGGCTTCCCTCTATCTCTTCTATAAATATTTTCATGGCTTCTGCTCTGACGAACTTAGATCACTTGTGCCCCTTCCACAAGAATTTACTCGGGCAACCAGACTGACAACAAGGTCCCACTCTTTTACAGTCAGATCAACCAAATGCAGGCGACAATTCTAATCCATCAGCTTCTTTTCTAGCGATTCCCGCGTGTGGAACTCCCTTCCATTTGCTTTCCTGGCGGCTACAACCTCCAGGAATTTAAATGCAAAGTCAATTCCCATCTCTTATCAACTTAACTCCATCCCTTTTTACATTTCCCCGTGTATCTTGTTGTTTTCTTTTCTCTCTACCTTTGTAACTGTCTTCACTCCTGTGTTCACATCCTTCTCTTGCCCTTTCTCTTTCACCCCCCCAAGTAGCTGGTTTGTCTTTGTCTTCACCCTCATCCTACCTAAAACTTTAATTCTCTTATGTAGCCCCCTGCACATCAGTGATGGTACGCCTTGCTTGGGGTGAAATGATTAAAAAAATCAATTAACTACAAGCAGAGGTGATAATGCCACTAAGATGCAAAGGGTTACTGTAAGTGAAAGAGAATGAAAAAGATTTTAGAAGTAAGCGGAAACCTAATCCTAAACATTAAACCAGTGTAAAACCTCTATTCTTGTTTAAACAGTCGGGGAAGAGTTAGAACCGGGCGATAGGTGAGTCTATCTACTCCTGTCTTCTTTGTGTTTCGTGACCCACAGGTAGTCCCTCTCTAATTGACTCACATTCTTCATTAAATTTTACTCAGAATTTAGGGGGAAGTATATGAATTCTAAAAATTTAAGAATACTTTTTATTATTTTTTTAGTTTATGGAAACTCTCTCTCTCTCTCTCTCTACCTCTCTCTCTCTCACACACACACATTCTCTCTCTCTCTCTCTCTCTCTCTCTCTCTCTCTCTCTCTCTCTCTCTCTAAGCTAAATTTATTTACCTTTGTTTCAGGTGTGAGGTTTGTGTGAGAATGAAAATAAAATGATAAATGGAATAATAAAAAAAAATGAAAACTTTCCTTTCCCCCATGATGCAAAAGGAAACGAAAAAAGGGTTTCCGGTCACGTGTAAATTTTATGGGCCTACTTTTTAATTTATTTATTTTATTATTATTTCACATCAAACAAGGTGGGGCCGCCACTAGTGTGCAGCTGGTTACAGTGAGAGAAAAAACTCGGTACAGGGGGTGTTAAAGAAAGAATGAAACATGAATGGGATTCAAGGAGATAGAAGATGGCCGTTGACGTTGCATTTTAAATTTTGGAGACTGTAACTATCAGTGAAGCAAATAAATAGGAGGCAGTTTCACACGCGAGAAGTGCGAGAAAAGAAACTATTAGAGCAGAAGAGTCGGTTACATTTAACAATTTCAATGATAAAAGGATAGAATCTGCTGGATGCCAATCTAGTAGCACGATAAATTTACGTGGTCTGGACACCAAAGAAAAAACTCATAAAAGCAGTTGCAATAAAAAATATATGTAGAAAAGACAGAGGGAAGCCACGTTACGTCAGTGAGAAAGTGACTGAAGTCGAGATGCTAAGTCAGGACCTATTACATTGCAGATCCTTCTTTGAATTTTGTCGTGAATCTCGAGATGAATTTATAAACCTACCATTCGTCCGTGCATTGAAATCAGTATTCAATGTATGGACGAATGGTAGGTTTATAAATGCGCAAGATCGATTCCGACGAGAAGAACTTTCTTGCCCGACATGATGAGCCAAATTTCTTATTAATAGAAGCAGCTATAGATTCGATGATATCGTTCCACTTCGGCCAGTCAGTTAAGTGTCATACTTGAAACGCGCTTGAGCGATTATGTCTCTTTTGAAACATGACTGCCTGGGCAGAAGATTATCCCGCAGTAGGTTGCCATTGCTTTCTGCGGTAGATTGGTTGCCAACCAAGGCTATAAAACCCAATCTGTCCTGCTATTTAACCCATAACTGGGGAGAAGAGACGGATTAATACCTTTCCCAAGGGTATTTGTGCGTAAGTGAATGCAATGGATTAAACTGGAATTCGAACTCGGTTCCCTGATTTCTCGTTCCGAGCCGATATCCACTGCACCACAACGCACATCCTTCCACTTCCACTTTACGTCAGTTAAAAAAGTGAGGCCAAAGAGGCGCAGTGTGTTGCTCTCAAGAAAACTTGTATCGACCATGCTGATGGCTTACAGGAAAGTTTCTCTATGTATTTAGAGGAGATCAGTTTTTGTTTTGGAGGCATTAAAATTTACAAGCCATTTCTTGTCCCAGTTAACCACTGATTGAAGGTCCGTTTCAGGAACAGTAGCCAGGTTTACTTTGTCAGACTTGGCAGATTTTTTATTGAGATGGGAGTAAATGGTGGTGTCATCTGCATAGATGACTACTTAGGAACTGATTACATCTGAAAGATCACTAATAAAGATCAGAATAGGAGCTAGATTAGAGTATAGAGGGATATCCCCGTTCGTGTGAAAGGATCTAGAAGCTTGTCCGTTCAAAACGGTTTTCATTTCACGATTTGATAAGATCGATTGGATTAAATCAACCTAGAAATTCCGAAAGCCCTGTAGCTTGCCACCATGCCAAACTCTGTCAAACGTATTTGAGATATCTAGTACAACAGCTTTGCTATTATTATCAAGAGCTTGGTGGCGGACATTAGCACATCAGCGGTAGATCTGGCAAAGCGGAAGCCATATTACTTCCGTAAAGATGATCGTTTTTTTTGTTTTTGTTTTTGTTTTTTGTTTTTGTTTTCTTTCTCACTTCCCAACCGTTGAGTTTGGACGTGTTTGGTAGACGTCCCAATGAAATGAAGGTTTAGCCACTCTCACCCAACGTCAGGCTTACGGGAGGATGACAATTCTCTATACCTTCGCATCTTTTTACCCACATGTTTCAATAAACATTGGGAATTCCTTTTCTATTCAAGTCTTCATTTTGTTTTGTTTATTCAACTTCTGTTAATGGCAAGAAGTTAAATAAAACTCTCTACTCTCATAAACGAGTAATATGATTTGGGGGGTGGGGGGCATTACCAATAACTTTGACAAAATTTATGGTCATTTTTTCCTTAAACTAGTTATTCGAAAAATATATTATGCTTAATATGTCAACTACGATAATCATTTTTATGCAGGGATCCCTGAGACATGAAAACTGTTTCAAGGGTGGCACAAAGATAAAAATGGTTGAGTAGAGCTGTTCTAGTTTATTATTCTGCTTGCTTTGAAGTACGACTTTTAAGCTTTTTTTTTTCAGATCAGAGTGTAGTATCTACTCGGTCCCCAGCTATTTTGAAGAATGGAATGGAAAAGATCAGAAATATATGAACAAATGAAGGCGGGAGGGGGGAAATAAAAGGTTTAAAATTCCTAGAAAGCAATAAAAAAAAAATAAAAGAATTTTTTTTTTAATATATTGCTGGTAATTTCTTTTTTTTTTTTGTATGTCTGATATTTTTACCTAAAAAATCAATTTGTGTTGTTTTTTGTTGTTGTTTTGTTTTGTTTTTTCTCATAAAAATGTATTGCTTTTAATTTTTGTAATAACTGTCTTTTTACAAAAATATATTGCTGGTAATTTTTTATTTTTGTTTACAAAAATATATTACTGGATTTTTTTTTTTTTACAATGGTTTATTGCTGGTAATTTTTTTACTATAAAAATGTATTGTTGCTATAAAAATGTATCTTTATACTTTCATAATGTTTTGAGCCAAGTTTGAGGGCTAGCCATTTACCCATAGCAGGTGATACCACTGTAGTCAGGGGCGGTAGCACCTGAAAAAAACATCAATTAAGAAGCGCTTCCTCCCAGATGTAGTTTATCGTTCTACCCAGGAAACGAGGATAAGAAGAGACAATGACAACAAGAATAAATACCGAAAGAGAGTGGGTTGGGAAAAGGGTGTGAAGGTGAAAATTGTTTTAAAAGGTGTAAAAAATTTAAAAGAAAAGCAAGTGATTTTTTTTTTAATGGTAAACAACTGGAAAGAAAAGCAGATGAACATTTTTTAAAAAGTGTAAAAAGATGTAAAGAAAAACAGGTGATTTTTTTTTTTTTTTAAGTGTAAAAAGATGTAAAGAAAAACAGGTGAAAAGAAAAGCAGGTGAAAGAAAAAAGAAAGAGAAAGAGAAAGAGAAAGATGGCGTCGGTAGAAAGAAAGACATTGAGAAAAATGGTGATATAAAAAGACTGGCAAAAAGATTAAAAGGGAGAGTTGTGGTGGAGGAGGAGAAGTAGAAGATAGAAAAAGTAAAGACAGTGAAAAGGAAACCAGATGAAAGAAAAAAATATATAAAGAGGGGGGGATGGTGATCACAGAAAAGCATGAAGAGACTAGAATTTTAAAAAGTGAGAGAAGAGGAGGTGTGAATAGTATATGGAGGAATGCTGGAAGGTAAAAAAAACGTAGATAAAATAGAAAAGGAAACCAGGTGAAAGAAAAAATTGAATGTAAACAGAGAGAGAAAAAAAATAAAGATGAAGAAAAGATATAGGGAGACGTGGTTGCTGGTTGAATATCAAAGGACAATGTGCAAAAGATGCTAAGTTCGGTAAGATAGGAAACTGGAAAAATTCGTTGTGGTGCAGTGGATATCGACTCGGAACGAAAAATCAGAGAGCCGAGTTCGAATTTCAGTTGAATTCGTTAAATATGCGCAAATAGCCATGGGAAAGGTATTAATCCACCTCTTCTTCCTCAAACTATGGGTTAAATAGAAGGAAAGATTAGGTTCTATAAACTTGGTTAGCAACCAGTCTACCGCAAAAAGTAATGGCAACCTATTGCGTCAAAATCTTCTGCCCAGTCAATTATGTCTTTTTCGAAACATGATTGCCCAAGCGTGTAGCACGTTTAGCACCTGACTGACATTAGATAGATAGATAGATAGATAGATAGATAGATAGATAGATATGAACAGACTAAGACAGACAGATAGATAGAAAGGGACTGATAGATAGATAGATAGATAGATAGATAGATAGATAGATAGATGCCATATTTGGTCGGGTGATGTTGCTATTAATCTCGATGTTCTTGACAAAATCCAAAGAAGGATCTGCAAAGTAATCGATCTTTGGCATCGCAACTTCAATCACTTTCTCACCGATGTGACGTTCCTACCCTCTGTCCTTTCTACAAATATTTTCATAGCAACTGCTCTGATAAACTTTTTTCATGGTGCCCCGAGCATGTGGATTTAAGCACTCGACTAGGTTGGCATCTAGGTCTCATCCTTTTACCGTTGAAATAGTTAAATGTAACTGACACTTGTAGTCTAATAGTTTATTCTCGCACTTCCCGCCTGTGGAACTCTCTCTTATTTATTTGCTTCCCTGATAGTTAAAATCTCCAAACATTTCAATGCCACTTCAATTGCCATCTTCTATCATCTTGAATCCTGTCCATCTGTCATCCTTTCCTCAATACCCACTGTACCCAGATTTTTCTCTCAATGCGACCCCCTGTAGCGGTCCTGCTTTTCTTGACGTGAAATAATTATTTAAAAACAAAAAAGCGAAAAAGTAGGCTCATAAAATTTGCACGTGATCGGAAACCCTTTTTAGTTTTCTTTTGCATCATGGGAAAATAAAAGTCTTTATTTTTATTATAATTTTATATTTTATTTTATTTTCATTCTCCCACAAACCCCACATCTGAAACAACTAATTGGAGTAGATAGACTAAACTATCGCCCAGTTCATACTCCACCCACATCTCTTGAACAGGTGAAGAGGCTCATCCATTGTTTCCTGTTCAGGATGCGGTTTCTGGCTTTCTCTTTTCCATTCTTTTTGCCCTTACGTAGCCCCCTGCGCATCAGTGGTGTTATCGCCTTGCTTGGGGTGATATGATTAAAAAAAAAAAAAGAAAAGTAAATAAAAGAACTATCCTTTTCTTCAACATCTCCTGTACTCAGTCTTTTCTCTCACCGTAACCCCCTACACACTAATGGTTATCCCGCCTTGCTTGGGGTGAAATGATGACAAAAAAACAAAAAAAACTCTCAAGCCTTTCTGAACAGAAATCATTTTTTTCTGATGGATGGTAGTTGTCAGTTTAGTAATGATTTTTTTACACCCTTCCTCTCGTCCTGTCTCCGCCTCGACAAGTGAGTCTATGCCGCTTCCTCTGCAATCTAACATGTCTGACATTACTCTGCTTCCGCACTTAATCGGCCATTTTGTTTCAGTGCTCTTTGTTCCGGTGTACAGCCTCCAAACAGACCCGGACCAACAGATTCATGCCTGTGTACGTATCGAGCTTTGATGTGGAGTTTCTCTAATTCAAGTGAAAAGATCAGATTCTGAATTGAATTTGGTATATTACAGTGTATAATTACGATTTCTTTTTCCGGGTCGTAATGGATATCGGCTCGGAATAAGAAATCAGAGACCCTAGTTCGAATTCCAGTTGAATTCGCTTGATTCACTTATGCGCAAATACCCTTGGAACAGGTATTAATCCATTTCCTCTTCCTCCAGCCATGGGTTTAATAACAGGACATAATGGGTTCTATAGACTTGGTTGGCAACCAGTCTACCGCAGAGAGAAATGACAACCTATTGCGTGAAAAATCTTCTGCCGAGTCAGACATGAATTGAAAGAGACATGGTCGCTTGTCTATCACGTATGGCACTTAACGGATTGATCTGGATAAAAGAATTGAATAGCAGGACAGGTTAGGTTCTATAGACTTGGTTGGCAACCTGTCTACCGCAGAGAGAAATGACAACCTGCTGCTAGAAAAACTTCTGCCTAGTTAGTCATGTCTCAAAAAAAGAAATGACACCGAAGCGTGTATCACGTACAACAATTAACTAACTTATATTCCAGCGTATTCCGACAATTAAGCTGTAGGGATAAGAAATTAAGAATTAAAATCAACCCTCTTCTTCATTTTTACAAAAAATCACAACGAAAAAAATCCTGGTTTTTCCCAAATAGAAAAAGGGTTGACTTTGTGCTTAACGAAAAAGTCAAAACCAGATTTCGCAAGTAGGTTTTAAAATGATTTTTGACCAATGGGATCGACTTGTAAGACTTGAAAGGACTTAACGATCCAGTGCGAAATTCAAAAAGACATATAAATGACTTCTCAGCGTCAGAGACTCAGATGGGAGCAGCGAGAGAGAGACACACACATCTAAAATGTAACTTCAAGCGACCCGGACATTGAAAAGGCATATTCCATTATTAGCCTCGAGTAATACCTCCTGGGAACAGAATATTTAATTATTAAGTAGAGCAGATCAAGCTGTGTAAACGATAGATATGAAGTCACATATTCTCTTTCTCTTTCTCTTTCTCTTTCCTTCTTCTGATTTCTTCTACTTCTTCTTCTCCATCCAAAGACATTCCTACTGAATACATACATACATACGTACGCATATACTCTTTCAACAATTCTACAAACATTTTCTCCAAATCCCATAACTTTATCATTGAACACGAACTCTACCCTTAACTTCTTAATAATGTTTCTAATTGAACATTAACTTCTACAAGTCGTGTTATTCTTTTCTTTTAATAAATTTCTATTTTAAAATGCAAAATGTATATTTTTTCTTACACATTTCACACAACTTTTTTAATCATTTCACCTCGAGCAAGGCGGAAATGCCACTGATGTGCGGGGGGGGCTACATAACTGTAAAAAGATTAATTAAAAGAGAGTGAGGAGTACAGACCAGTTAGAAAAGAGCAATAGAAAGATGAGAATGCAGGTGTGATATTTACATAGGTGGAGGGAAAGGGGAGGATATACGGAGTGGAGAGAGAGCTAGAATCCAGTGGTTAATAGATGAGTATTGACATTGCATTATATTCTAACCTGCTGATGACCAACCTTCTGATAACGATGAAAACCTTCTGATAATTCTGATGATGATAATTCTTGATAAAACTTGTAAGTTGTAGTGAGTTTGGTTAACTATGACACAAGGCCGAATCAAAGAAACATTAACCAGCTCCCTACGACCACAAAGCACACACGAATGTCTTGTTTATAAAACAGACATTATTATTAGCTGGGAAATACGATTATAAACTTACATAATCTACATATGTAAAACGCAATGTGTATCCATATCCATAATAGAGGCCTGATGAGCGGGAGCGAAACCGGTTGATTCACTTTTTAATAGCATTTCATGTATAACATCAAGCTACACACTTTTATTTCTTTAATTAAATTCTGTACTTACAAAAACATTTTCAAATATATATATATATATATATATATATATATATATATATATATATATATATATATATATAATAATAATAATAATAAAACCGACTCTGTACGTATTCTAATCTTAAAATGTTACACAAGTAATTTTTAAAGACCACGAATAACCAGCAGAATCTAACTCCGTTATTGTCCTCGGCTATAGAGCTTTGGACAAAGAGGGGAAAAAAAAGAAAACTGCGTAGGACCGACAATACATACGGTTCTTCACAGTAAAGAAAAAAAAACCCTCGAACGGAACGAACCACCAGGAAAGAAAAGTGCTCGATACTAAACTAACCAAAAAGTGAACAGAAATATTAAATAAGTGTAGAATGCACAAAATGAAGTTTCTTGCTTAGACTATCGGACCTTAATGTGAACCCCCCCCCCCAATATTTTTTTTTCTCTTTTTTTTCTTTCCTCAAGCAACCCCTTCCCCCAAATGGGTTAGTCTTTAATAGGTGTCTATTTATTTGATTAGTCCTTGGTCTGCCTTTGCCCTGACGAGCCGTTGTGCGAAACCGCGGTAGGTCTTGGCGATCTTGCGATTTTTTTCGTATATATATATATATATATATATATATATATATATATATATATATATATATATATATATATTTGGGCAGCATTCGTTCTTATTGTTATTATTAGTTTTATTATTATTATTATTATTATTATTATTATTATTATTATTATTGTTTTTATTTTTATCTAAATGAAGAAAATAATCCCAACGTTGAAAATTTTAATTTAGAACAGTGTTCAATATAAGAATAGAGTAATGAATATTAATTATTAATTATTACTTTAAAACATGTGCAAACCATCATTATTAGCTACCTGATGAGATATTGTTCTTTCAATGTCGAAACAAAATGTACAAATTTTGTAGCAGTTTGTAGTTTGCACATGTTCTAAAGTAATAATTAATAATATATATATATATATATATATATATATATATTGTGTGTGTGTGTGTGTGTGTGTGCGTGTGTGTGTGTGTGTGCAATAAATGAAAATTTAATCACCAACTTTCAGAAAATAACTTTTCTAGATTCTTAACAAAGGGCGGTAACTTTTATAGAAAATGATCTCCCTTGATACATACGCTTTTTTACAGATTATAAATTATTTTTTCTATAAAATAAAACATTATGTGACTTCATATCTATCGTTTACACAGCTTGATCTGCTCTACTTAATAATTAAATATTCTGTTCCCAGGAGGTATTACTCGAGGCTAATAATGGAATATGCCTTCTGTTATATTTTTGAACAAATTGCCCCATTAATAAGTAGGGAAAATCAAGCTGGTAATAAATTGCCTTTTTATTTTTACGTTTAGTTTTCATTAAATATTTTAATGCCAATAATTTAAAAGCATCATTTTTTATTACATGTGACAATAGAGATTATTTTATAGATAGAAATTATAGTTTACTTATGAAGAGAATATAGATATATACTTCCAAAATTACTTCAATATTGCCGTCAATTTTCATTGGACTGGAAACAGGAAATTTTGGTTGTACTTCAGTTGAAACTATATACTAAACATTGAGTCTATAATGACATCTATATTAACAAAGATGATAATCAACATATACCCTATATCACCCAATCAATGGTCACCTGATGATGACCAGAGCGTACTTGTTCGAAACGTCGTCTGCCCTAACATTTATATTAACTATAAACAAATCACAAGGCAAAACGCGTCAAAAAGTTGAAATTTGGCTACAGAAATAAATATTTACGGATGGCCAGTTTCATGTTGCATGCTCAAACAAGAATAACAAATCCTAAGAATTTATTCTTCGCTGTTAAAAAGGAAAAAATAATAATTTTTCTTAAAATATATTGTTTATCATGAAGTTCTATAAAATGAAATGAAATTAAAGAAATAATTAAATAAATTAAAGAAATAATTAAACTGCAAAGTATAGTGTTGGGTCTAGTATTTTCCTAAAAAAAAATCTGCTTATTCAAATTTCACCGATTGGTTTGTGAAATTGATGGAAACGTAGAGTTTGTAAATCTTGCTAAAAATGATAACGATAAGTTCAACAATAATAAATACCGTGAGGCTTTAAACACACGTCACTCAAATGGTCTTAAAAATAATACCTTTTTAATGACTAGAAATTTTCAGAATAACAAACACTAAAAACATGGATTTTGTTGAAAAATTCATTCATTAACAAAAGACTGCTTCTGAGATTAAGGGCCCTGAAGTGTAAGCTTTATTAGTTTCATAGAAGATCCGCCACTGGCTAAATAGCGGTGCAAATGGGGCACTCTAACCTTGGGTGGCAGACAATCTAGGAGGAGAATTGTTCTGAGTTGACAACTATGAAATGCTTCACTATTTTGACAAGGAGTCACAACAATTCATAGATAATTAAGCCCATCAGCTGTTATCGCTCTTCTTTGCACTTTCCAGTAAGATTGTGTTTTTTACACACACACACACACACACACACACACACACACACTCCAGACGGCACTATAACGCAGATTCTGGAAAATGAAGGAGGAAGGGCAGGACCCTATAATCAGCTGGAAGCTAATAGGCTCAGCCTGTACCCCTAAAAATTTTCGTGATAGGTGCCGTCTATGTCTATTGGAGAAGATTCTGATTTTGAAGTATCCCCATCAGGACTTACTTTTGAATCTTAGAAAGGAATTTCATCAGACGATGCCAATTTTTCTTTTCTTGTTTATTTTATTTTATTTTATTTTATTTTATCTTTTTCTTTTTCTTTTTTTTAATTTTTTGCAAATCTATTTAAAAAGGAAAATTAGACTGATTTTTCTCCAGTTTCTGAAAGGATTTTTCTGTTGCTGAGGTGATGTGTTATCCCCCGTGGGGATTTTCATATCGAAATGGTCATTCAACATCATTGAATTAATATTTTTTTAATTTATATTTGCTCTGTAATATTTTATTACTTGGCGCTCTCTTCCTGTATCATTTTTTAATATTAAAATAAAATTTTTAATATTATTTAGGATCCGGTTTTTGGAATTTACCTTCCTGCTTTTTCTGCTTGGATTAAAGTATAAGAATATATATATATATATATATATATATATATATATATATATATATATATATAAACTTATTTATAAATAGAACTCTGTGTGTGTGTGTGTCCGTTACCTATAGACTCCGAAACGGCCAAACCGATTTTCTTGAAAATTTACACAGTTGTACTATGAGTGTCTACGTGTGTTCTTAGCTACGTTTTGTGTCGAGGTAACCCCCATAAATATCGAAAATCAATAATCAGAAAAATCGGGTTATAGAAGGAGTGGTCCGATTTTAATCAAATTTGATACACTCATAGACAAAGACATAAGAAACGATATTCAGAAGTTTCAAGGTTGCAGTTCAAGGTTGCAGAAAATCGATAATATATATATATATATATATATATATATATATATATATATATATATATATATATAAGGCAAGATGTTTGTGTGTGTTTCTGTTTATCTGCCTGTATGTCTGTATTTTTTTCAGCCCTTTTATTTTAGTTTTTGCTTCGGGTTTGGCTCTAAGTAGGAATAATTGTAGTTCTTAGTCTCAGCCATGATACCATTTACTCAGAGGACTTATTTAGCCTTCAAAATGCAGTTTACGACGAAAAAAACTTATTTGATATCGATACCAGGAAATCAAAATTTGACTTACATCCATTCATTTTTCTTTCAGTCTACGGTTTCACTTTAACTGGAAACAACTATTGCTTTTTAGTCTTTCGTGCCAACGTCCAAAGAGTCTGAGCTCCAGGACCATGGATTAGTTTTAAAGCTTTCATTACACCCGAGCAACGCCGGGCTATACTGCTAGTTGTTAAATAAAAGAGACAATAAATGTCTGTTATGTTTAATCATGAGCCGTTCTAAACGCTTTTATTTCAGTTGAAAATAAAGACAAAAATTCTCCAACATTTGGATAATTTTTTATTAAGTTGTTTCTAAGCTTTCGGCTACCATGAGTCATCTTCAGAGATGCTATCCCGCGGTGTGACGTCATAGAACCCCATTGCAAATTTGTGAACTGATTTTGTTATTTTTGGTACCGATAGCCGTTACCTCGCGGAGTTTTATGTCAACACAAAATAAAATCGTCGCTGATGGTGGATGTTATTGTGTTACCGTCTTAATAACCTCTCTGAAGATGGATCATCTGAGCCGAAAGCTTAGAAACAACTTAATAAAAAATTATCCAAGTGTTGGAGAATTTTTGTCTTTATTTTCAACTGAAATTAAAGCCAAAATACGACTTTTAGAACGGCACATGATTAAACATAATAGACATTCATTGTCTCTTATATTTAACAGTATATGTTTAGAAAATGATTTGCTGCCCCGATACAATATATATATATATATATATATATATATATATATATATATAGCTTAATAACATAATATCTAAGTTTGACTTCCATAAGGCAAGCGGAAGTGATGGAATTCCTGTCATCGTCCAAAAGAAATGTGCCCCTGAGCTGGCTCCAGTCCTCTCCAAACTCTACAACTATTGCCTCAGTTCTTCTTGCTTTCCTGCTTGTTGGAAGTCCTCCTCTATAGCCCCTGTTCTAAACCCTCTGATCCCTCTAATTATCGCCCTGTTAGCCTCTGACCTCTTTTTGGCAAGGTATTCGAGGCTGTTATCAGTGCTGAAATAGTTAAGCATCTCACATCTCACAACATTCTCTCTGACAAACAATATGATTTCTGTTTCGCCAAGTCTACCACTGATGTGTTAACGACCATCACTGAATATATATACTAGGCTCTTGATCTCGTGATTTGACCTTCTATTTTCAAACCGGTGAAGAAAGAGTGTTATATATTCTCTGACATTGTGTTTATTTATATTGAACAAATATTGTTTCATAGAAAAATGCAAAGCTCAAAAAACAAGAAATATAAAAACAAAAGTTTACTTACATTTAGATAGATATTGATTTTGGAAACTGAAGAACACAGGGCCAGATTTGCATTAAAGAAATGTGGGGCTGTGTTATAAGCAGCATAGTCAGAGCCAGGATATATAAACCATTCGAAAATAATAAACAATATGCATAGCAAGATGACGTAATCAAGCAAAACTCTGTTATATCATAACGACATTCCAGAGCCGAAGGAGAGAGAGATCGGGCAAAGCCAGCTGAGAAGGACTTCGCGAGAACGCAGGGAAGAAAAGTTAACTCCAGCCAGTCGGTCAACTACTCTGGTATGCGTGTGTGATATCTCTTCGACCACCCTCTACTCTACACCACGTCACCGAAAAAGAAGAATAAAACTATAAGTGTATATTTTTATATATCTGTGTCCGTGTTTATCAGTAAAGACAATAGTTTGGTTTGGTTTGGTTTGGTTTGGTTTGGTTTGGTTTACGACATATCAACACCTCAATGGGTCATTTAATGCCGACGAGATTTTTACAATAGATTTATATGAATAGAATATACTTTCTTTGTGAATTGGGTTTCGTTGAGAGTCAAATGTATTGCTGGTAATATTTTCAAAGACATTTTTATTGGTAACATTTTCTTTCAAAAACGTTTTGTTAGTAATATTTTTCATTCAAAAATGTTTTGTTGGTAATATTTTTCATTCAAAAATGTTTTGTTGGTAAATACTTTCATAGCATTTTGACCCTTGTTTGGGGATTAAATATTTACCCATAGCTGGAACCCTAGCAGGTGCTACCACTCCGGGTCAGAGTGGACCTGGGAACAACAGCAATTAGGAGGTGGTTCCATGCTCCTCACAAAATCCCAATTAGAGGCCTTGCTGCCGGATGCAGTTTACCGTCATACCCAGGACCCGTAAAGACGATAGCCATTTTGGTTCCCAGTTTATTCTTCGTCGAATTGGTATACAAGAGTACTGGATTGTTATGTGATATCTGTTCTCCTATATGACAGCGAATGCTGGAAAATTTCCTCAGAGATAAAGGAAAGACTTGAAACAACAGAAATGTGGCACTACAGAAGAATGTTGAGGGTAACATGGACCGAACATGTGAGCAACGACGAAATTTTGGAAAAAATAGAAACGAAAAGGAAACTTATACTTATCATCAAAAAGAGACAGCTGAAGTTTTTGGGACAAGTAATGAGAAAGGAGGGATTGGAGAATCTGATACTCACAGGTCGGATAAAGAGAAAGAGAGACGAGAAAATAGCGCATGAAATACTTGATGGGCTCAAACAAATGGATGGCAGAGCAGGGTTTTGGAAAAATAACAAGACAAAATATATTAAGAGCAACAAGGGTCAGAAAGATGGGGAGGGCTATGATCGCCTAAGTTCTGATGAACATGGTACATAAAAGAAGAAGAAAAATTAAGGAGGAGGAGTTGTCTCAAGTTTACAATCAACTGTAACCTTTTGGAGAATGTTTTTGGCCTACCGGCGATTCGGACTGGCGCGGTCAAACTCCCGGTTAGGCCATGCCCCACATTCTCCTCAAAACCGACGCCTTCCATAAGTGCGAATAAAGAAAATTAAAAGAGAAGAGGAATGGTATGTCGTTGGTAGGAGAAGAGGGAAGAGTCAAACAGCGGGGCCTTAATCCCCTGAAGCACCCGGGGGAAAAAGTCACCAACAGCCCCACTCATTCTACCAGCTGACGTCCCGGCGGTATATACATCAACTTTGACGAAACGCAAAAGAAATGCGAACCTGGCTTGGAAAAAAAAAACAGTAGTTACAAAATAGCACTTGCTCGGGTTCCAGCTATGGGTAAATATTTAATCCCCAAACCAGGGTCAAAATGCTATGAAAGTATTTACCAACAAAATATTCTTGAATGAAAAATATTACCAACAAAACATTTTTGAATGAAAAATATTACTACGTTTTTGAAGGAAAATGTTACCAATAAAAATGTCTTTAAAAATATTACCAGCAATAAATCTAAGTTGTTAGATACAAAGCAGAAAAAGAAACCGAAGCCAGTGGTTGTGCCAGGTCCCTCATAATCTTCCCCATAATTTAAAAAAAATTCATGACCCCACCACCAATGACACGATAATTGACCCCCCCCCCCCCACCCACCCACCCAATAAAAAATAACTTCACTAAAAAAATCAACTCTAATTTCTTCTCCACACTCTTCCACACCAAACGCACCAGTTTCCACTCCTACTGCCATACCGTCACAGCCTCCACAAAAGTAGGACACATCTAAAGAACAAAGAAGTCCAGAAAACTCCGATAAAACTGACACATGAAAGGAAATCAAACCATTTCATGTCCTTGAGAAAGACGTCTGCCGCGTATCCTAGTAACAAGCTCTTGACCATTATGAAAAAATTAAAGACCTGAAGTACTTATTAAACATAAAAAGTATAGATAAAAAAGAAGTTTAGAATTTAAAAAATCCCAAAAGCTAAGAGAGTATTAACAGTCCTTTGATCAGGCTCGAGTGCGTGACAGATATGGGGCATGATAAAGGAAGCTAACGATGTCATCTCAACGTGCGTCTCACTGGCCTATTTCGATAATAAAAACGTGAAAAGATTGTACCAGTATTGTCCAGGGAGGCTCCCGGATTTTATTTAACCTTCCCTGTATAGCGCTCTAAAATTAACGATTTTTTTTAACATTGGTGGCCTGCCCTTTGATGGCATCATAAGGAGTGAAACTGGTTAAAGATCAATAGAACAAGCCATCCGTGTCCTCCCCCCGGCCATGTTAAATGTACAAGAGCAACCATAATTGGTCAGATGTTTCTCTGGTTTGCTAGTGTGAGTGACCGGGACTTAAGTTCGGAGTCCCGCAGGGCGAGGCTCACACACGATTTTCGGCGGTTAATGGATGTTGTGTACAAGAAACCCGGTTTTCAAGTCGTGACTGTAAAAGCATTCTGTCGGGGTGGGGGTTCCATTCAGCATGTTTTGAAGGACGTTCTAGAGGAGTTTCCAGGCCGGTAAGCAAGTCTTTGAATGCGGCTTGTGTTCTTGTCTTCGCGGATCAGGTGGACAGGTTTTGTGCGCTTGGTGTTACTATAAAGAATAAGACTCTTCATCTCACTGGGGTTTATGTGCACAATGACCATGTTGAGTGGCCTGATTTGTTTTGACAGGTCAAGCTGTTTTTGACAGCTTGTCGAGTAGATTGGAATGATCACGACATTGATCGTATAGGGGTAAGATCGGGTAGTAACAACTGGGATGTGAAACCATTTCGGGACTTTATTGACAAGATTGATCTTGTCGATAACTATCCTAATGAGCACCCCAGGGAGCTAGTGAGAAGTTGGACGAATAGGGACGGCTCTGCTATGATGGTGCATTCTAGCTACTCCGACCGAGTCCGAATTAAGAGAATCGCTAAAGGGCTCTTAGGTTATCCAAGTTTTCATTCGATAATTTACTCGGATCATAGGTTCGTGTAAACTTAGATAAATCTGAGGTCAGGATGGCTACTGCAAATTGAACGCATCATTATTTGGTGAGCGAGATTTCCACGACTAGCTGCTACTAAAGCTAAAATTATATTGTTCTATAAGCATTAGCTTAAAGTCAAGATCAAGACGGAAAGGCATCGGCCCCCTCTATCGTTATTTGGCAAACAATGGATGAGTCTTGCGCGTCTGTGTCGAGCAAGTGGGGACGATTTCGAGTGATACATTGGTCCTGATTAGACTTTAAAAAATTGTTCTAGTTAGATTGAACATTGGCAACCCCGCTTGAAATTAGGGTTAGGGTTGTTTTTGCCTTTAGTTAGATTGAACATTGGCAACCCCGCTTGAAATTAGGGTTAGGGTTGTTTTTGCCTTTAGTTAGATTGAACATTGGCAACCCCGCTTGAAATTAGGGTTAGGGTTGTTTTTGCCTTTAGTTAGATTGAACATTGGCAACCCCGCTTGAAATTAGGGTTAGGGTTGTTTTTGCCTTTAGTTAGATTGAACATTGGCAACCCCGCTTGAAATTAGGGTTAGGGTTGTTTTTGCCTTTAGTTTATTTCTTTCAAAGTTAACTTAGCTAGAGGATGTATATCTGCACTCACCTTCTTTAGTTTAATTCCTCCCTTCCCTCCTCCGTTAGGTATCCAGAGATGTCAGTTCTCTGGTGGATGCGGGACGGCTTTCTATTTCGGGTGTTCCTTTTCCGTTTTTGTTGATATGAGTGGTTGGACGTATCTTCTGCTTCTTCTATGTGCCCTGTCCTTTCCGGACGTAGGCGATCGTGGCTTTCCATCTCTATTTATCCCTGGTGGCTCTTAGCACACTTTCTCCTGTTACACCACACAACCCTCGTTCTGTCATCCACCTGCTCAGGCCCTTCAAATATGTTATCCGCTGTTTTCCCCTGTCTCTTTTTTCTTCTATCTGGCCTGTTAGTATCAGGTTCTCCAAGCCTTCTTTCCTCATTGCATCTCCCAGGAACTTTAGCTGTCTCTTCCTGATGCTCAGTGTTAATTTCCTTTTAATTCCCATCCTTTCCAAAACTTTCATGGCTCACAGGCTCGATCCATGATATCTGCAGAGTCCTTCTGTAGAACCACATTTCAGTTGCTTCAAGTTTTTCCTTCATCTTCGATAAGATTGCCCAGCATTCACTGCGATATTGAAGAACTGACATCACATAGCAATCCAGTACTGTCTTCTTTGTTTCTAGTTAAATTTTCTGTCTCTTAATACTCTACTCAGCTTCTAGAATGCGTCCTTCGCCATGCCAATTCGCCTTCGCATCTGTGTCACACTTTCCGTCTTCTGTTAGACCACTTCCCAGCTATCCCTACTGCGGGATAACTTTCTGCTTTCAAGACATGATCTCCTGTTACTCTAAGCAACCCTTGTTCCATCATCCACCTGATTAGGTCCTTCAAATATGTTATCCGCTGCTTTCCCCTGTCTCTTTTTCCCTCTATCTGGCCTGTTACTATCAGGTTCTCCAAGCCCTCCTTCCTCATTGCATGTCCCAGGAACTTTATTTATCTCATCCTGATGCTCAGTATTAATTTCCTTTTCGTTTCCATCATTTCTAAGACCTCATCATTGCTCACATGCTCGATCCATGATATTCGCAGCATCATTTTCTAGAATCACATTTCAGTTGCTTTAAGTTTTTCCTTCATCTTCGATAAGATTACCCAGCATTCACTGCCATGTTGAAGAACTGACATCACATAGCAATCCAGTACTGTCTTCTTTGTTTCTAGTTAAATTTTCTGTCTCTTAATACTCTACTCAGCTTCTAGAATGCGTCCTTCGCCATGCCAAATCGCCTTCGGATCTCTGTGTCGCACTTTCCGTTTTCTGTTAGAACACTTCCCAGGTATTTAAATTTTTGTACCTGCTTGATTTTAGTATCACCCACCTGTATTTGGCATTTTGGGCTGCTCTTTTTGCTGATGACCATGCATTCGGTTTTTTTACAGTTTATTTGTATTCCTTTCTTGTCACTCTCTTCAGTTACCTTCTGTGGGAGTTCTTGTAGTTTCCTTTCCATGTCTGCCATCAGCACTGTATCATCTACGTACCTTATGTTGTTCAAATTGTGGCATCTCATGACAAATCCTGGCATAACATCTCGGGTCCTCAGAATAGTCTCGCTGTACAAGTTGAACAGATCCGGTAAAAAGACACATTCTTGTCTTATGCCCCTTTCTATCTTTGTATATCTGCTGAAGTATCTTAAATAGTTTAAAGTCCTAATTGATTTCGTCTAGTTAACTAATGTTTCTGCCACAATTAAGGATTGTGGCTTTTTATTACTAACACTATTTAGTTTCCTGTAAATAGATTTTCACATATTGTAAATACACATTGGGTTTTGGATTTTTTTATGTTTATTTCCCTCCCTTCACAGACAAGAATTGTACAGAGACTAGTCAGAACGTCATTGAAATTCTGAGGTATTATGGTGAGTGTAATTAGAATGGTAAGTAAGAAATAGTTGTTTTGGTATAAGGCACAGTGTGGTATGTTGGAATCAGTAATTGTAGGTCGCTAGCTGCCTTTCTCCATCCCCCTTTTGGCCTGAAACCAAACTTTTGTACTTATTACAAACTAAATATCGCTCGTCGCTACGATGCCTGGATTTTTTTAATTTAAGCGCAGCACTAAACTGGTGATGAGATCTCATCAATTTACAGATGAGTTGGCTAGATGTAACCGTAAGTTCTGTGCTGATAGTTTCTTTTCTTGCACTTCTCGCTTGTGGGACTCCCTTCCGATTCCATGCTTTCCAACTTTAATCTTCAAAAATTTAAATGATAATCACTTTCTATTGTCTTCCTGAATACTCTTCTTTTGTTCTCGCTCCTAAGTAATGTTTCTGTTTTCGAATTCTTCCACACCCAATAACCTCTTGTGTCTTAGTGGCCTTACTGCCTTGTTTGGGAACTCGATTAAAAAAATAATAAACAACTTGAATCTAACTCTCATGTGCACTAGTGTCTGGTAAAAAAAAAAAAAAAATGAAATACGCATGCGCAAATTTACTTGCGTGGGTAAGCTAGAATTTTATTTACTGTGCCATGTTACTTCAGGATTGGCGATCATGGCTCTCCACAACTTCCAGTCCTCTTAATAAATTCTTTTTGTTCTCATAAACCTTGCTCAGCCATTCATTTACTCAAGTTCGTTAGGTAGATTATGCGATATTTTCCTCTATCCTTCCTAACTTTAATATATCCTATGAGTATCAAATTTTTCAAACCTTCTTTCCTCGTTGTATGCCCTAGAGATTTCACCTGTCGCCTTCTAATGCTAAGTAGAAGTGCCCTTTTTGTTTCCACTTTCTCTAAAACTTTGTCTTTGTTCACATGTTCGGCTCATGGTATTCTCAGTAGCTTTCTGTAGAGCCATATTTCTGTTACATCAAGTCTCTTCTTCATCTGTGAGGAGATTATCCATCATTTCACTGACATTTAGGCGGACTGATATTACGTAACAGTTCACTACTGTTTTCTTTGTTTCTAACGAAATGTTCCTGCTCTTTATTACTTTTCTTAGTTTTTTTTTTTTTTTTAATCATATCACCCCAAGCGAAACGGGAACACGACTTGTGCGCAGGGGGTTACAATGAGAGAAAGAACTGGATAAATTGGGGTATCAGAGAAGGGATAAAAGATGGATAGGATTCAAGGAGATAGAAGATGGCAGTTGACGTTGCATTTAAATTGTTAAAGATTGTAGCCCTCAAGGGAAGTAATTAAGTGAAAGGAAGTTCCACAGACGGAAAGTGCGAGAAAAGAAACTGTTAGAGTAGAAGAGACGGTTATATTTCACTATTTCAACGGCAAAACGATAGAACCTAGATGCCCCTCTACCATCGATCGACGACGTTATTTATTTCTCGTTAATAAAATGCTATTGGCTGTGATGCAACGAAATGTTTGAAAGCTGATTCCACCTCTGGTTTGGACCTAAAATTTTTACCATTTAAAATGTGCTTAAGTGCTTAAAAGTAATAATCAGTTTACCACATCCTCCATATTCAGGAGAATATGGGGTATGTGGTAAACTCTCGTATCACAAGTCTGTAAGTTTTCACAACGTCGTTCTTGCAACATGTGGTCGGGCATTATAGTGGAGCAGAATGGGACCACGTCGATTCACTAATGCAGGTCTAATTTCTGGCAGGTGTGCATGTATTTCATCAAGTTGATTGCAGTAAAGCTCTGCATTAATGCTCTGATTGGCTTGTAAAAAGCTGTAGTGGATAACACCAATTGCAGACCACCAGACAGTCACCATAATCTTTTGCTGGTGCAGTTTGGGTTTGGAAAATGTTTGGGAAACTCATCACGATCAGACCATTGAACTTATCGTTTATGGTTATCATAAAGGATCCACTTTTCTTCACAAGTGACTATTCGGTCAAGAAAGCTGGTTGGTTGTTTTGATTTTATGGCATATCAACCTCGGCGGGTTATTTATTGCCAACTAAATTGTATTTATTTATTGCTAGTAATACCTTTTTCTTTCAACAATTTATTGTTGTTTTTATATAAGTTTTTGTGTCTAGTAATACGTTTTTCCTTTCGAGTATCAAGATTCATTGGGATTTGTTTTTAAGGGCAGGGTCCCCAAGTCCTACCCTGTTATTTAACCAATAACTGGAGGGAAGGGACGAATTAATACCTTTCCGAAGGGTACCAGTGGTTAAGTGAATGCAGGGTATTCGAACTCGGCTCACCGATTTCTCTTTCCGAGCCGATATCCACTGTACCACAACGCACATCCGTCACTAAACGCTTATAGCACCTGATATTCCCAAGTGGTCACCCATCTAAGTACTGACCATGCTCAACGTTGCTTAACTTCGGTGATCGAGCGAGAACCGGTGTATTCAACGTGATATGGCCGTAAGCCCCGGTCAAGAAAGGGATCATTGGTGTGACGTAGAAAGAGCATCGAGCACACTTCAAAACGTCTAAGATTTTTATTTTCATTCAGATCATGAGGAACCCATTTATCGAGCTTTTTTACCTTGCCAATACTCTGCAAATGGCGTGAGACTGTTTAATTGCTTACACCAAGCGTTTGAGACATTTCTCTGACACTCTGACGTGGGTTTTGCTCTGCAACTGCTTGCAATTGTTCGTTGTCAAGACAGCAAGACAGTCCTCTACCTTCTTCTTCTTCAAGGCTCGCATCACCAGTACGGAATTTCAGGAACCACCTTCGTACTGTCCGATCAATTGTGAACTCATATCCCCGTACTCTGTTGATATTGGCAGAATTTGGGGAGGCACTGTGTTCAAGTTTAAAATGCAAGAAAAGTAAAAGGTCTTATTTTTTGCAGGCATGCATGCATTTCAGGAAGTTGATTGCAGTAAAGTTCTGCATTAATGCTCTGATTTGCTTCCAGAAAGCTGTAGCGGATAGTACAAGTTGCAGACTACCAGAGAGTTACCCTAATCTTTGGCTGATGCAACTTTGGCTTTGGAAAATTTCGGGGTCCTCATAACGATCAAGCCACTGACCTAATCGTTGACGGTTATCATAAAAGATACACTTTTTATCACAAGTGACTATTCGGTCAAGAAAGTGATCACATTTCAAAAGGCCTAAGTTCTTTATTTTTACTGAGGTCATGAGAAATCAATTTATCGAGCTTTTTCACCTTGCCAATTCTCTGCAAATGTCGTGAGACTGTGCTGACGCCAAGCGTCTGAAACATTTCTCTAGCAGTTTGACGTGGGTTTTGCTCAACAACTGCTTGCAATTGTTCGTTGTCAAGACAGCAAGACAGTCCTCTACCTTCTTCTTCTTCAAGGCTTTCATCATCAGTACGGAATTTCTGGAACCACCTTCGTAATATCCGATCACTTGTGGACCCATCTCTCCATGCTCTGTTGATATTGACAGAAGTTTGGGATTGTACCCAAGCTTGAACTCATGCAAGAAAAGTAAACGAAGATCATGTTTTGTCATGTTCATAATAGAGGGCTTCTATGTCTCAAGAATATTTGTAACACTATTTTTTTTTTCAATCATATCACTCCGAGCAAGGCGGTAACGCCACTGATGTGCAGGGGGTGACGTAAGAGTGAAAAGATTGGAAAATAGAAAGCCGGAAACCACATCCTAAACAGGAAACAAGAGATGAGCCTCTTCACCCATTCAATAGACGTGAGTGGAGTGTGAACCGGGCGATAGTTTAGTCTATCTACTGCAATTGAAAAAAAAGAGGAAAAGAATGGAAATGAGTAAAAGATTGGAAAAGAGAAAGCCGGAAACCACATCCTAAACAGGAAACAAGGGATGAGCCTCTTCACCCGTTCAATAGACGTGGGTGGAGTGTGAACCGGGCTTTTGGCGCTAAAGGGTTAAAAGATAGAAGAAAAGACATCCAGATAAAATAAATTAAGATTTTTTTCTTTTTTTTTCGTGTTGCCCCAAGCAAGGCATTTTACTGCCACTGTTGTGCAAGGGGTTACATAGGAGGAATGTTATGAAGAGTGAGAGATTGCAGGAGGTGTCAGGAAGAGAATAGGAGAGGGGAGAGATTACTAATGAGAGTGGGGTGAACGAGGGGGAATGTTATGAGGAGTGAGAGTTTGCAGGGAGTGTCAGGAAGAGAATAGTAGAGGGAAGAGATTACTGATGAGAGTGGAGTGGATGTAGAAAAGCATGAGAGAGAGAGAGGATGTAAGTTAGTGTGACAGGAGATGACTATTGACTTTACATTTACATTCTTGGAGATTGTAATTGTCAGGGAAGCAAGTATGCGGAAGAGAATTCCACAGGCGGGTAGTGCGAGAAAAGAAGCTGCTGGAGTAGAATTTGCGTTTAAAAATTTATTGGCTTCACAGTAAAAGAGTAGGACCTAGTTGCTAATCTTTTTAAAAAAACGAAATCTCAAAAACCTAAAGAGATTTCCCACGGAGATGCAGAATGCAAAAAGAGTCACGTGGCAAATATAGACAATTGATTAATGACTTTGTCTTTTGGTACAAGTTATCAAAACACAGGACCAGATAGAGAGATGTTATACAAGCGAAAACTGAAATAAAATAAAAAGTTATCAGTGACCAACCGACTCGTGACGGCAAACGAGACTGCTCTATGAACGGGGTCGGAAGTAAGGATTTTTTTGTGAATGAAGAATTTAATAATAACCCTGATAAGAAGTCGAGAGACATCTGGCAAATTTCTGGTCAGGGACCAGGGTTTCCCTTGAGTAGGAAAAATTTGAAATAATAAGAATTTAACTAATGGCAGCAAATAAATGCGATCTGAGACCGACGAATCAAATCAGTTGAAGAAGGAGTGGGCAGAGGTGGAAAACTAAGGAAGGCGGAGAATTTGTACACGCCTTTGAAAGGTATTGGTATGAGATACTAATAAAGAAAGGAAGAAGTTGATTTGGGTGGATCGATGTCTGTGACTGTTGATCACGGAAAGGAAAGACCCCGAATCGAAAAAGATAATCATTGGAAGCCAGAGAACAAAGTGACCTTCATTGGAATTAAGTAATTCGCCGATTTCCCCAGCCCGGTCATACCCCACACCAGTTTTGAGTGAAAATCCATATAAGCGAGGGCCCGAAGCGCCCAAACACAGTGGCGGAGCGATTTTAACCGAAGAAACCAGAGATTTGCGGTTGAGACGAGAGAACCTCGCTGCCTGACATCACCTGACTGCCTGCCTAAGAACTCCGACTGGTATCCTGTGCCAAACTTAGCTGAACCAGCCGAAGATTTTAGACGCGGGTTGGGATGATAGCTGTCTGCATGTAGATAGAGTTCAACTGCGGGAGCGAATAAGCCTGTACCAAGAATCGAAGATATAAAGTTTTATTTATTTTTATTTATTTATTTATTTTGTGAAGATTTTTTTTTCTTGTGACTTCCTCAATCCGAACGACTTCTTTTGCAGCGGCTCCTAAAGGTTATTCGGATTCACCCGTTTTAAGATCAAATCAAACACGACGTGGGATAAAAATTGGGTGTGGTCCACGGTGATCGATCTATCGATCCAGCCCCGGGAATTGGGCAGACTGAAGACAGAAGGAGGTGGATAAGGCCACATATTTCTGTCTGAAAATAAGTTAAAAATTAATAAAGATCACACATTAAGTATTATGTATACCAAAATTCACCTAATATATACCGTCAATAATATGTTAAAATGGCTTTTCAAAATACAACACTTCGAGCGGCCATTATCTATCTATCAATCTATCTAATCATATCTATCTAATCCTGTCCATTATCTATATATCTATCTATCTATCTATCTACTCCTGTACTCTATCGATCTATCTATCTATCTATCTATCTAATCCTATCTATCTATCTTTCTATCTATCTATCTAATCCTATCTATCTAATCCTATCAATCTATCTTTCTATCTAATCCTATCTATCTATCTATCTATATATATATATCTAATCCTGTCCATTATCTATCTATCTATCTATCTATCTATCTATCTATCTATTCCTATCAAATCCTATCTATCTATCTATCTATCTAATCCTGTCCATTATCTATCTATCTATCTATCTATCTATCTAATCCTATCTAATCCTATCAAATCCTATCTATCTATCTATCTATCTATCTAATCCTATCAAATCCTATCTATCTATCTATCTATCTAATCCTGTCCATTAACTATCAATCTATCTATCTATCTAATCCTGTCCATTATCTATCAATCTATCTATCTATCTAATCCTGTCCATTATCTATCAATCTATCTATTTAATCCTGTCCATTATCTATCTATCTATCTATCTATCTATCTATCTAATCCTGTCCATTATCTATCTATCTATCTATCTATCTATCTATCTATCTATCTAATCCTGTCCATTATCTATCTATCTATCTAATCCTGTCCATTATCTATCTATCTAATCCTGTACTCTATCTATCTACTCCTGTCCATTATCTATCTATCTATCTATCTATCTATCTATCTACCTGTACTCTATCGATCTATCTATCTATCTATCTATCTATCTATCTAATCCTATCTATCTATCTTTCTATCTATCTATCTAATCCTATCAATCTATCTTTCTATCTATCTATCTAATCCTATCTATCTATCTATCTATATATATATATATATATATATATATATATATCTAATCCCTGTCCATTATCTATCTATCTATCTATCTATCTATCTATCTATTCCTATCAAATCCTATCTATCTATCTATCTATCTATCCTGTCCATTATCTATCTATCTATCTATCTATCTAATCCTATCTATCCTATCAAATCCTATCTATCTATCTATCTATCTAATCCTATCAAATCCTATCTATCTATCTATCTATCTAATCCTGTCCATTATCTATCAATCTATCTATCTATCTATCCTGTCCATTATCTATCTATCTATCTATCTATCTAACTCTGTCCATTATCTATCTATCTATCTATCTATCTATCTATCTATCTATCTATCTATCTAATCCTGTCCATTATCTATCTATCTATCTATCTAATCCTGTCCATTATCTATCTATCTATCTATCTATCTAATCCTGTCCATTATCTATCTATCTATCTAATCCTGTCCATTATCTATCTATCTAATCCCTGTCCATTATCTATCTATCTATTTAATCCTGTCCATTATCTATCTATCCAATCCTGTCCATTATCTATCTATCTATCTATCTATCTATCTATCTATCTATCTATCCAAACCTGTCCATTATCTATCTATCTATCTATCTATCTATCTATCTATCTATCCAAACCTGTCCATTATCTATCTATCTATCTATCTATCTATCTATCTATCTATCTATCTATCTATCCAATCCTGTCCATTATCTATCTATCTATCTATCCAAACCTGTCCATTATCTATCTATCTATCTATCTATCCAATCCTGTCCATTATCTATCTATCTATCTATCCAATCCTGTCCATTATCTATCTATCTATCTATCTATCTATCTATCTATCTATCTATCCAAACCTGTCCATTATCTATCTATCTATCTATCTATCTATCTATCTATCCAAACCTGTCCATTATCTATCTATCTATCTATCTATCTATCTATCCAAACCTGTCCATTATCTATCTATCTATCTATCCAAACCTGTCCATTATCTATCTATCTATCTATCTATCTATCTATCTATCTATCTATCTATCCAAACCTGTCCATTATCTATCTATCTATCTATCTATCTATCTATCTATCCAATCCTGTCCATTATCTATCTATCTATCTATTTATCTATCTAATCCTGCCCATTGTCTATCTGTCTATCTATCTAATCCTGTCCATTATCTATCTTTCTATCAATCTATATATATATATATATATATATATATATATATGTATATCTAATCCTGCCCATTGTCTACCCATCTATCTATCTATCTGTCTATATATCTATCTAATCCTGTCAATTATCTATCTATCTATCTATCTATGTAATCTTGACTATTATCTATCTACCTATATATCTATCTAATCCTGTCCATTATCTATCTATCTATATATCTAATCCTGTACTCTATCTATCTAATCCTGTCCATTATCTATCTATCTATATATCTATATATCTAATCCTGTCCATTATCTATCTATCTATCTATCTAATCCTGTCCATTATCTATCAATCTATCTAATCCTGTCCATTATCTATCTATCTATCTATCTATCTATCTAATCCTGTCCATTATCTATCTATCTATCTAATCCTGTCCATTATCTATCTATCTATCTATCTAATCCTGTCCATTATCTATCTATCTATCTAATCCTGTCCATTATCTATCTATCTATTTAATCCTGTCTATTATCTATCTATATATATATATATATATATATCTAATCCTGTCCATTATCTATCTATCTATCTATCTATATATATATATATACCTAATCCTGTCCATTATCTATCTATCTATCTATATATATATATATACCTAATCCTGTCCATTATCTATCTATCTGTCTACCTATCTATCTAATCCTGTCCATTATCTATCTATCTATGGATCTATCTATCTATCTATCTATCTATCTATCTATCTATCTATCTATCCAATCCTGTCCATTATCTATCTATCTATCCAATCCTGTCCATTATCTATCTATCTATCTATCTATCTATCTATCTATCTATCTATCCAATCCTGACCATTATCTATCTATCTATCTATCTATCTATCTATCTATCTATCTATCTATCCAATCCTGTCCATTATCTATCTATCTATCCATCTAATCCTGCCCATTGTCTATCTGTCTATCAATCTATATATATATATATATATATATCTAATCCTGCCCATTATCTACCCATTTATCTATCTATCTATCTATCTAATCCTGTCAATTATCTATCTATCTATCTATCTATCTATGTAATCTTGACTATTATCAATCTACCTATATATCTATCTAATCCTGTCCATTGTCTATCTATCTATATATCTATGTATCTAATCCTGTACTCTATCTATCTAATCCTGTCCATTATCTATCTATATATCTATCTATCTATCTAATGCTGTCCATTATCTATCTATCTGTCTATCTATCTAATGCTGTCCATTATCTATCTATCTATCTATCTATCTATCTATCTATCTATCTAATCCTGTCCATTATCTAACTATCTATATATCTATCTAATCCTGTACTCTATCTATCTAATCCTGTCCATTATCTATCTATCTATCTATCTATCTATCGATCTATCTAATCCTGTACTCTATCTATATAATCTTGTCCATTATCTATCTATCTATATATCTATCTATCTATCTAATGCTGTCCATTATCTATCTATCTAATCCTATCTATCTATCTATCTAATCCTGTCCATTATCTATATATCTATATATCTATCTAATCCTGTCCATTAACTATCTATCTATATATCTATCTATCTTATCCTGTACTCTATCTATCTAATCTTGTCCATTATCTATCTATCTATGTATCTATCTATCTCATGCTGTCCATTATCTATCGATCTATCTAATCCTATCTATCTATCTATCTATCTAATCCTGTCCATTATCTATCTATCTGTCTAATCCTGTCCATTATCTATCTATCTATCTATCTATCTATCTATCTAATCCTGTCCATTATCTATCTATCTATCTATCTATCTAATCTTATCAAATCCTATCTATCTATCTATATATCTGTCTAATCCTGTCCATTATCTATCTAATCCTGTCCATTATCTAACTATCTATCTATCTATCAATCTAATCCTGTCCATTCTCTATCTATCTATCTATCTATCCAATCCTGTCCATTATCTATCTATCTATCTATCTATCCAATCCTGTCCTTTCTCTATCTATCTATCTATCTATCTATCTATCTATCTATCCAATCCTGTCCATTATCTATCTAATCTTGTTCATTATCTATCTGTCTATCTATCTATCTATCTAATCTTGTTCATTATCTATCTATCTAATCCATCTATCTATCTATCTATCTATCTATCTATCTAATCCGGTCCCTTATCTATCTATCTATCTATTAATCTGATCCTATCCTTTATCTATCTATCTATCTATTTATCTATCTATCTAAATATCTATCTATCTAATCCTGTATTCTATCTATCTAATCCTGTCCATTATCGATCTATCGATCTATCTATCTAATCCTGTACTCTATCTAATCTTGTCCATTATCTATCTATCTATCTAATCCTGTCCATTATCTATCTATTTATCTATCTATCTATCTAATCCTGTCCATTATCTATCTATCTATCTAGCTATCTATCTAATCCTGTCCATTATCTATCTATCTATCTATCTATATATCTATCTAATCCTGTCCATTATCTATCTATCTGTCTATATATCTATCTAATCCTGTCCATTATCTATCTATCTGTCTATATATCTATCTAATCCTGTCCATTATCTATCTATCTATCTATCTATCTATCTATCTAATCCTGTCCCTTATCTATCTATCTATCTATCTAACTATCTAATCCTGTCCCTTATCTATCTATCTATCTATCTAATCCTGCCCATTATCTATCTATCTATCTAATCCTGCCCATTATCTATCTATCTATCTATCGATCTAATCCCGTACTCTATCTATCTAATCTTGTCCATTATCTATCTATCTATCTAATCCTGCCCATTATCTATCTATCTATCTATCAAATCCTGTCCATCTAATCCTGTCCATTATCTATCTATCTATCTATCTATCTATCTAATCCTGTCCATTATCTATCTATCTATCTATCTAATCCTGCCCATTATCTATCTACCTATCTATCTATCGATCTATCTATCTATCTAATCCTGTACTCTGTCTATCTAATCTTGTCCATTATCTATCTATCTGTCTATCTATCTATCTAATGCTGTCCATTATCTATCTATCTATCTATCTATCTAATGCTGTCCATTATCTATCTATCTATCTATCTATCTAATCCTATCTAATCCTGCCCATTATCTATCTATCTATCTATCTATCTAATCCTGCCCATTATCTATCTATCTATCTATCTATCTATCTAATCCTGCCCATTATCTATCTATCTATCTATCTATCTATCTATCTAATCCTGCCCATTATCTATCTATCTATCTATCTATCTAATCCTACCCATCTAATCCTGTCCATTATCTATCTATCTATCTAATCCTGTCCATTATCTCTCTATCTATCTATCTATCTATCTAATCCTGTCCATTATCTATCCATCTATCTATCTATCTAATCCTGTCCATTATCTGTCTATCTAATCCTGTCCATTATCGATTTATCTATCTATCTATCTATCTATCTATCTATCTATCTAATCCTGTCCATTATCTATCTATCTATCTATCTATCTAATCCTGTCCATTATCTATGTATCTATCTATCTATCTATCTAATCCTGTCCATTATCTATCTATCTCATTATGTACGTATCAATCTAATCCTGTCCATTATCTATCTCTCTATGTATCTATCTAATCCTGTCCATTATCTATCTATTATCTATGTATCTATCTATCTATCTATCTAATCCTGTCCATTATCTATCTATCTATCTATTAATCTAATCCTATCCATTATCTATCTATCAATCTAATCCTGACCATTATCTATCAATCTAATCCTGTCCATTATCTATCTATCTATCTATCTATCTAATCCTGTCCATTATCTATCTATCTATCTATCTATCTAATCCTGTCCATTATCTATCTATCTATCTATCTATCTATCTATCTAATCCTATCTAATCCTATCAAATCCTATCTATCTATCTATCTATCTAATCCTATCAAATCCTATCTATCTATCTATCTATCTATCTAATCCTGTCCATTATCTATCAATCTATCTATCTATCTAATCCTGTCCATTATCTATCTATCTATCTATCTATCTATCTATCTATCTATCTAATCCTGTCCATTATCTATCTATCTATCTATCTAATCCTGTCCATTATCTATCTATCTATCTATCTATCTAATCCTGTCCATTATCTATCTATCTATCTAATCCTGTCCATTATCTATCTATCTAATCCTGTCCATTATCTATCTATCTATTTAAATATATATATATATATATATATATATAACCTCCTGTCCATTATCTATCTGTCTGTCTACCTATCTATCTAATCCTGTCCATTATCTATCTATCTATCTACCCAATCCTGTCCATTATCTATCTATCTATCTACCCAATCCTGTCCATTATCTATCTATCTATCTATCTATCCATCTATCCAATCCTGTCCATTATCTATCTATCTATCTATCTATCTATCTATCTATCCAATCCTGTCCATTATCTATCTATCTATCTATCTATCTATCTATCCAATCCTGACCATTATCTGTCTATCTATCTATCTATCTATCTATCCAATCCTGTCCATTATCTATCTATCTATCTATCTATCAATCTATCTATCCAAAACTGTCCATTATCTATCTATCTATCTATCTATCTATCCAATCCTGTCCATTATCTATCTATCTATCTATCTATCTATCTATCTATCTATCTATCCAAACCTGTCCATTATCTATCTATCTATCTATCTATCTATCTATCTATCCAAACCTGTCCATTATCTATCTATCTATCTATCTATCTATCTATCTATCTATCTATCTATCCAATCCTGTCCATTATCTATCTATCTATCTATCCAAACCTGTCCATTATCTATCTATCTATCTATCTATCCAATCCTGTCCATTATCTATCTATGTATCTATCTATCTATCTATCTATCCAAACCTGTCCATTATCTATCTATCTATCTATCTATCTATCTATCCAAACCTGTCCATTATCTATCTATCTATCTATCTATCTATCTATCTATCCAAACCTGTCCATTATCTATCTATCTATCTATCTATCCAAACCTGTCCATTATCTATCTATCTATCTATCTATCTATCTATCTATCTATCCAAACCTGTCCATTATCTATCTATCTATCTATCTATCTATCTATCCAATCCTGTCCATTATCTATCTATCTATCTATTTATCTATCTAATCCTGCCCATTGTCTATCTGTCTATCTATCTAATCCTGTCCATTATCTATCTTTCTATCAATCTATATATATATATATATATATATATATATATATATATGTATATCTAATCCTGCCCATTGTCTACCCATCTATCTATCTATCTGTCTATATATCTATCTAATCCTGTCAATTATCTATCTATCTATCTATCTATCTATGTAATCTTGACTATTATCTATCTACCTATATATCTATCTAATCCTGTCCATTATCTATCTATCTATATATCTAATCCTGTACTCTATCTATCTAATCCTGTCCATTATCTATCTATCTATATATCTATATATCTAATCCTGTCCATTATCTATCTATCTATCTATCTAATCCTGTCCATTATCTATCAATCTATCTAATCCTGTCCATTATCTATCTATCTATCTATCTATCTATCTAATCCTGTCCATTATCTATCTATCTATCTATCTATCTATCTAATCCTGTCCATTATCTATCTATCTATCTATCTAATCCTGTCCATTATCTATCTATCTATCTATCTATCTAATCCTGTCCATTATCTATCTATCTATCTATCTAATCCTGTCCATTATCTATCTATCTATTTAATCCTGTCTATTATCTATCTATATATATATATATATATATATCTAATCCTGTCCATTATCTATCTATCTATCTATATATATATATATATACCTAATCCTGTCCATTATCTATCTATCTGTCTACCTATCTATCTAATCCTGTCCATTATCTATCTATCTATCTATCTATCTATCTATCTATCTATCCAATCCTGTCCATTATCTATCTATCTATCTATCTATCCAATCCTGACCATTATCTATCTATCTATCTATCTATCTATCTATCCAATCCTGTCCATTATCTATCTATCTATCCATCTAATCCTGCCCATTGTCTATCTGTCTATCAATCTATATATATATATATATATATCTAATCCTGCCCATTATCTACCCATTTATCTATCTATCTATCTATCTAATCCTGTCAATTATCTATCTATCTATCTATCTATGTAATCTTGACTATTATCAATCTACCTATATATCTATCTAATCCTGTCCATTATCTATCTATCTATATATCTATGTATCTAATCCTGTACTCTATCTATCTAATCCTGTCCATTATCTATCTATATATCTATCTATCTATCTAATGCTGTCCATTATCTATCTATCTGTCTATCTATCTAATGCTGTCCATTATCTATCTATCTATCTATCTATCTATCTATCTAATCCTGTCCATTATCTATCTATCTATCTAATCCTGTCCATTATCTATCTATCTATCTATCTATCTAATCCTGTCCATTATCTAACTATCTATATATCTATCTAATCCTGTACTCTATCTATCTAATCCTGTCCATTATCTATCTATCTATCTATCTATCTATCGATCTATCTAATCCTGTACTCTATCTATATAATCTTGTCCATTATCTATCTATCTATATATCTATCTATCTATCTAATGCTGTCCATTATCTATCTATCTAATCCTATCTATCTATCTATCTAATCCTGTCCATTATCTATATATCTATATATCTATCTAATCCTGTCCATTAACTATCTATCTATATATCTATCTATCTTATCCTGTACTCTATCTATCTAATCTTGTCCATTATCTATCTATCTATGTATCTATCTATCTCATGCTGTCCATTATCTATCGATCTATCTAATCCTATCTATCTATCTATCTATCTAATCCTGTCCATTATCTATCTATCTGTCTAATCCTGTCCATTATCTATCTATCTATCTATCTATCTATCTATCTATCTAATCCTGTCCATTATCTATCTATCTATCTATCTATCTAATCTTATCAAATCCTATCTATCTATCTATATATCTGTCTAATCCTGTCCATTATCTATCTATCTAATCCTGTCCATTATCTAACTATCTATCTATCTATCAATCTAATCCTGTCCATTCTCTATCTATCTATCTATCTATCCAATCCTGTCCATTATCTATCTATCTATCTATCTATCTATCCAATCCTGTCCATTATCTATCTATCTATCTATCTATCTATCCAATCCTGTCCATTATCTATCTATCTATCTATCTATCCAATCCTGTCCTTTCTCTATCTATCTATCTATCTATCTATCTATCTATCCAATCCTGTCCATTATCTATCTAATCTTGTTCATTATCTATCTGTCTATCTATCTATCTATCTATCTAATCTTGTTCATTATCTATCTATCTAATCCATCTATCTATCTATCTATCTATCTAATCCGGTCCCTTATCTATCTATCTATCTATTAATCTGATCCTATCCTTTATCTATCTATCTATCTATTTATCTATCTATCTAAATATCTATCTATCTAATCCTGTATTCTATCTATCTAATCCTGTCCATTATCGATCTATCGATCTATCTATCTAATCCTGTACTCTATCTAATCTTGTCCATTATCTATCTATCTATCTAATCCTGTCCATTATCTATCTATTTATCTATCTATCTATCTAATCCTGTCCATTATCTATCTATCTATCTAGCTATCTATCTAATCCTGTCCATTATCTATCTATCTATCTATCTATATATCTATCTAATCCTGTCCATTATCTATCTATCTGTCTATATATCTATCTAATCCTGTCCATTATCTATCTATCTGTCTATATATCTATCTAATCCTGTCCATTATCTATCTATCTATCTATCTATCTATCTAATCCTGTCCCTTATCTATCTATCTATCTATCTAACTATCTAATCCTGTCCCTTATCTATCTATCTATCTATCTAATCCTGCCCATTATCTATCTATCTATCTAATCCTGCCCATTATCTATCTATCTATCTATCGATCTAATCCCGTACTCTATCTATCTAATCTTGTCCATTATCTATCTATCTATCTAATCCTGCCCATTATCTATCTATCTATCTAATCCTGTCCATCTAATCCTGTCCATTATCTATCTATCTATCTATCTATCTAATCCTGTCCATTATCTATCTATCTATCTATCTATCTAATCCTGCCCATTATCTATCTACCTATCTATCTATCGATCTATCTATCTATCTAATCCTGTACTCTGTCTATCTAATCTTGTCCATTATCTATCTATCTGTCTATCTATCTATCTAATGCTGTCCATTATCTATCTATCTATCTATCTATCTAATGCTGTCCATTATCTATCTATCTATCTATCTATCTAATCCTATCTAATCCTGCCCATTATCTATCTATCTATCTATCTAATCCTGCCCATTATCTATCTATCTATCTATCTATCTATCTATCTATCTAATCCTGCCCATTATCTATCTATCTATCTATCTATCTAATCCTACCCATCTAATCCTGTCCATTATCTATCTATCTATCTAATCCTGTCCATTATCTCTCTATCTATCTATCTATCTATCTAATCCTGTCCATTATCTATCCATCTATCTATCTATCTAATCCTGTCCATTATCTGTCTATCTAATCCTGTCCATTATCGATTTATCTATCTATCTATCTATCTATCTATCTAATCCTGTCCATTATCTATCTATCTATCTATCTATCTAATCCTGTCCATTATCTATGTATCTATCTATCTATCTAATCCTGTCCATTATCTATCTATCTCATTATGTACGTATCAATCTAATCCTGTCCATTATCTATCTCTCTATGTATCTATCTAATCCTGTCCATTATCTATCTATTATCTATGTATCTATCTATCTATCTATCTAATCCTGTCCATTATCTATCTATCTATCTATTAATCTAATCCTATCCTTTATCTATCTATCTATCTATCAATCTAATCCTGTCCATTATCTATCTATCAATCTAATCCTGACCATTATCTATCAATCTAATCCTGTCCATTATCTATCTATCTATCTATCTAATCCTGTCCATTATCTATCTATCTATCTATCTATCTATCTATCTAATCCTGTCCATTATCTATCTATCTATCTATCTATCTATCTAATCCTGTCCATTATCTATCTATCTATCTAATCCTGTCCATTCTCTATCTATCTATCCAATCCTGTCCATTATCTATCTATCTATCTAATCCTGTCCATTATCTATCTATCTATCTATCTATCTATCTATCCAATCCTGTCCTTTCTCTATCTATCTATCTATCTATCTCTCTATCCAATCCTGTCCTTTCTTTCTCTATCTATCTATCTATCTATCTATCTATCTATCCAATCCTGTCCATTATCTATCTATCTATCTAATCTTGTTCATTATCTATCTGTCTATCTATTTATCTAATCTTGTTCATTATCTATCTATCTAATCCATCTATCTATCTAATCCGGTCCCTTATCTATCTATCTATCTATTAATCTGATCCTATCCTTTATCTATCTATCTATCTATTTATCTATCTATCTAAATATCTATCTATCTAATCCTGTATTCTATCTATCTAATCCTGTCCATTATCTATCTATCGATCTATCTATCTAATCCTGTACTCTATCTAATCTTGTCCATTATCTATCTATCTATCTAATCCTGTCCATTATCTATCTATCTATCTATCTATCTATCTAATCCTGTCCATTATCTATCTATCTATCTATCTATCTATCTATCTAATCCTGTCCATTATCTATCTATCTATCTATCTATCTATCTATCTATATATCTATCTAATCCTGTCCATTATCTATCTATCTATCTATCTATATATCTATCTAATCCTGTCCATTATCTATCTATCTATCTATCTATCTATCTATTTAATCTGGTTCATTATCTATCTATCTAACTATCTAATCCTGTCCCTTATCTATCTATCTATCTATCTAATCCTGCCCTTATTCTATCTATCTATCTATCTATCTATCTATCTAATCCTGCCCATTATCTATCTATCTATCTATCTATCTATCTAATCCTGCCCATTATCTATCTATCTATCTATCTATCTATCTAATCCTGCCCATTATCTATCTATCTATCTATCTAATCCTGCCCATTATCTATCTATCTATCTATCTATCTATCTATCTATCTAATCCTGTACTCTATCTATCTAATCTTGTCCATTATCTATCTATCTATCTATCTATCTAATGCTGTCCATTATCTATCTATCTATCTATCTGTCTATCTATCTATCTAATCCTGCCCATTATCTATCTATCTATCTATCTATCTAATACTGTCCATTATCTATCTATCTATCTAATCCTGTCCATCTAATCCTGTCCATTATCTATCTACCTGTCTAATCCTGTCCATCTAATCCTGTCCATTATCTATCTATCTATCTATCTATCTAATCCTGTCCATTATCTATCTATCTATCTATCTATCTATCGATCTATCTATCCAATCCTGTACTCTATCTATCTAATCTTGTCCATTATCTATCTATCTGTCTATCTATCTAATGCTGTCCATTATCTATGTATCTATCTATCTAATCCTGCCCATTATCTATCTATCTATCTATCTAATCCTACCCATTATCTATCTATCTATCTAATCCTACCCATTATCTATCTATCTATCTATCGAATCTTGTCCATTATCTATCTATATATCTATCTAATCCTGTCCATTATCTCTCTATCTATCTATCTATCTATCTAATCCTGTCCATTATCTCTCTATCTATCTATCTATCTATCTAATCCTGTCCATTATCTATCCATCTATCTATCTATCTAATCCTGTCCATTATCTGTCTATCTAATCCTGTCCATTATCGATTTATCTATCTATCTATCTATCTAATCCTGTCCATTATCTATCTATCTATCTACCTATCTAATCCTGTCCATTATCTATGTATCTATCTATCTATCTAATCCTGTCCATTATCTATCTATCTCATTATGTACGTATCAATCTAATCCTGTCCATTATCTATCTCTCTATGTATCTATCTATCTAATCCTGTCCATTATCTATCTACCTCTCTATGTATCTATCTACCTAATCCTGTCCATTATCTATCTATCTTTCTATCAATCTATTCCTGACCATTATCTATCAATCTAATCCTGTCCATTATCTATCTATCTATCTATCTATCTATCTAATCCTGTCCATTATCTATCTATCTATCTATCTATCTATCTATCTAATCCTGTCCATTATCTATCTATCTATCTATCAATCTAATCCTGACCATTATCTATCTATCTATCTATCTATCTATCTATCTATCTATCTATCCTATCCTAATCCTGTCCATTATCTATCTATCTATCTATCTATCCTGTCCATTATCTATCTATCTATCTATCCATCCATCCAATCCTGTCCATTATCTATCTATCTATCTATCCATCCATCCAATCCTGTCCATTATCTATCTATCTATCTATCCATCCATCCAATCCTGTCCATTATCTATCTATCTATCTATCTATCTATCTATCCAATCCTGTCCATTATCTATCTATCTATCTATCTATCTATCCAATCCTGTCCATTATCTATCTATCTATCTATCTAATCTTGTTCATTATCTATCTATCTAATCCATCTATCTATCTAATCCTGTCCATTATCTATCTTTCTATCAATCTATATATTATATATATATATATATATATATATATATATAATCCTGTCCATTATCTATCTATCTATTAATCTAATCCTATCCTTTATCTATCTATCTCTCTATGTACCTATCTATTTAATCCTGTCCATTATCTATCTATCTATATATCTAATCCTGTCCATTATCTATCTATATATCTATCTATCTATATATCTAATCCTGTCCATTATCTATCTATCTATCTATCTATCTATCTAATCCTGTCCATTATCTATCTATCTATCTATCTATATATATATCTAATCCTGTCCATTATCTATCTATCTATCTATATATATATCTAATCCTGTCCATTATCTATCTATCTATCTATATATATATCTAATCCTGTCCATTATCTATCTATCTATCTATATATATATATATATATATCTAATCCTGTCCATTATCTATCTATCTATCTAATCCTGTCCATTATCTATCTATCTATCTATCTAATGATCTATCTATCTAATGCTGTCCATTATCTATCTATCTATCTATCTATCTAATCCTGTCCATTATCTATCTATCTATCTATCTATCTAATCCTGTCCATTATCTATCTATCTATCTATCCAATCCTGTCCATTATCTATCTATCTATCTATCCAATCCTGTCCATTATCTATTTATCTATCTATCTATCAAATGCTATCGATCTGTTTATCTAATCCTGTCCATTATCTATCTATCTATCTAATCCCGTACTCTATCTATCTAATCCTGTCCATTATCTATCTATCTATCTATCTAATCCTGTCCATTATCTATCTATCTATCTATCTATCTAATCCTGTCCATTATCTATCTATCTATCTATCAATCTATCTATCCCTGTCCATTATCTATCTATCTATCTATCTATCCATCTATCCCTGTCCATTATCTATCTATCTATCCATCTATCCCTGTCCATTATCTATCTATCTATCTATCCATCTATCTATCTAATCCTGTCCATTATCTATCTATCTATCTAATCCTGTCCATTATCTATATCTATCTATCTAATCCTGTCCATTATCTATATCTATCTATCTATCTATCTAATCCTGTCCATTATCTATATCTATCTATCTATCTAATCCTGTCCATTATCTATATCTATCTATCTATCTATCTAATCCTGTCCATTATCTATATCTATCTATCTATCTATCTAATCCTGTCCATTATCTATATCTATCTATCTATCTATCTATCTATCTAATCCTGTCCATTATCTATATCTATCTATCTATCTATCTATCTAATCCTGTCCATTATCTATATCTATCTATCTATCTATCTAATCCTGTCCATTATCTATATCTATCTGTCTATCTATCTATCTATCTAATCCTGTCCATTATCTATATCTATCTATCTATCTATCTATCTATCTAATCCTGTCCATTATCTATATATCTATCTATCTAATCCTGTCCATTATCTATATCTATCTATCTATCTATCTAATCCTGTCCATTATCTACATCTATCTATCTATCTATCTATCTAATCCTGTCCATTATCTATATCTAGCTATCTATCTATCTAATCCTGTCCATTATCTACATCTATCTATCTATCTATCTAATCCTGTCCATTATCTACATCTATCTATCTATCTATCTAATCCTGTCCATTATCTACATCTATCTATCTATCTATCTAATCCTGTCCATTATCTACATCTATCTATCTATCTATCTATCTATCTATCTAATCCTGTCCATTATCTATATCTATCTATCTATCTATCTATCTATCTAATCCTGTCCATTATCTATATCTATCTATCTATCTATCTAATCCTGTCCATTATCTATATCTATCTATCTATCTTTGCCAGTCAGTGTAGTGTATGTTATGTAAAAATTAAGTTTGCAAGTTATAATAAATATTGCCATTTAACACTACGATGAGAAATCAACAACGAACGATTTTTTCCGTTACTTGTTACTTGTGCGTGTTGCACAGCGGAACATTCTCGATTTGTCGTGCAATCGTCTCTTGAATATTGCATTTTAATGTGAAAGCCAGAAGTATAAGTAGTTTGTATTACACTTATAACTGCAGTGCACTACATGATTTGTCTATGCGAATTAAGATGCGCTACAGTATATTTCCCGTCCATTACTAAAGATTTGATTGCCTGTTGCCTGACCATAACTGGTCTTTTTTTTTCTCTCCACGGGCTGAAACATTGTGTCTCTCTGTTCCTGATCGAGCATAGTTGGGGTGGGAGCATGATGCTCGGTAAGGTTTGTTCTTTTTTTAATTTCAAGGGTGAGGCGATTCAGGAAGCCCATCTAGATAGTTGGGGAACAGCCTCAAACAGAAAACGTCATGTTCATAATTAAGGACTTCTATGCCTCAAAAACATTTGTTTGAAAATAAGTTAAAAATTTATTAAAGAGCACACATTAATTATTATGTATACCAAAGTTCACCTAATATATACCGTGAATGCAATGTTAAAACGGCTTTTCAAAATACAACACTTCGAGCGGTCATTATTTTTGTAACAACCTAATAATTTGCCTTTAGTATAGATCTATGTTTAACAATTCTTCTTTTATATGTCGAGTCACTTTATGGTGAAGGCGATCACGGCCCTCCACATCTTTCTATTCCTTGTAGATCTTAATACATTTTGTTTTATTATTTTTTCAAAAACCTGTTCTGCGATCCATTCTTTTAATCCCATCAAGAATGTCACGTGCTAGTTTCCCTTGTCTCTCTTCCTCTCTATCTGCGTTGTTAGAATCAGATTTTTCAAGTATTCCTTCCTCATTAAATATCCTAGAAACTTCAAGTGTCTCTTCCTGTTGTTAAGTATAAATTTCGTTTTTGTTTCCATTCTCTCCAAAACATTGTCGTTGCTGATCTGTTTGGTCCATGGTATCCTCAGTATCCTTCTGTAGAACCACATTTCTGTTGCTTCGAGTTTCTCCTTCATCTTTGAGAAAAATTTCCAGCATTCGCTGACAGATATCACATAACAGTCCAGTACTCTTCCCTTTGTTTCCAACGAAATTTTCCTGTCTCTCATTACTCTGCTTAGCTTTTAGAATTCGTTCTTGGCTATGCCAATATGCCTTCGGATCTCAGTGTTGCACTTCAGATCCTCTGTTAAATGTCTCTGGCATTTGCCCCAAACATTTTTTAATACTTAAATATTTTAATGGCGTATATTTTAATTGCGTGGCACACCACTTTTATTTAATACTTAAATACTTTAATGGTGTATATTTTAATTGCTTGGCATGCCACATTTATTCTTCAACTAGCAGTATAGCCCGGCGTTGCTCGGGTGTAATGAAAGCTTTAAAACTAATCCATGGTCCTGGAGCTCAGACTCTTTGGACGTTGGCACGAAAGACTAAAAAGCAATAGTTGTTTCCAGTTAAGGCGAAACCGTAGACTGAAAGAAAAATGAATGGATGCAAGTCAAATTTTGATTTCCTGGTATCGATATCAAATAAGTTTTTTTTTTTCGTCGTAAACTGAATTTTGAAGGATAAATAAGTCCTCTGAGTAAATGGTATCATGGCTGAGATTAAGAACTACAATTATATCTACTTAGAGCCAAACCCGAAGCAAAAACTAAAATAAAAGGGCTGAAAAAATAGACATACAGGCAGATAAACAGACACACACACAAACATCTTGGCTTATATATATATAATCGATTTTCTGCACTATTATAAGAACTGCAACCTTGAAACTTCTGAATATCGTTTCTTATGTCTTTGTCTATGAGTGTATCAAATTTGATTAAAATCGGACCACTCCTTCTATAACCTGTTTTTTTCGATTATCGATTTTCGATATTTATTAAGGGTACCTCGACACAAAACCTAGCTAAGAACACTCGCAGACGCTTATAGTACAACTGTGTACATTTTCAAGAAAATCGGTTCAGCCGTTTCGGAGTCTATAGGTAACGGACACACACAGAGACAAAGTTCCATTTAGACTTAGATTTCAGATATTAGTAATGATAATCAGTTAGCTTTTTCCTGATTTTTTTACGCTAATCGTTCTTCCTTTTTATAGACGGTGTCCCTTCAGGACGAAGGCGATCATGGCCCTCCATATTCCTCTACCCCTTGTAACTCTTAACACCTTTTTCTCTTGATTTGTCTTCCAAACCTTTGCTACGCCATACACTTGCTTAAGCCCATCAAGTATGTTCTCGCGTTGCTTTCTCCTCTCTTTCCCTCTATCCTGTCCGTGAGTATTAGATTCTCCAACCCTTCCTTCCTCAGCACGTGTCCCAGAAACCCCAGCTGTCTCTTCCTGATGTTAAGTATGTTTCCGTTTTGTTTCCATCTTTTACTAAACCTTGTCGCCCAGTTCACACTCCACCCACGTCTATTGAACGGGTGAAGAGTCTCATCCCTTGTTTCCTGTTTAGAATGAGGTTTCCGGCTTTCTCTTTTCCAATCTTTTCACTCTTACGTAGCCCCCTGCACATCAGTGGTGTTACCGCCTTGCTCGGGGTGACATGATTAAAAAAAAAATGTTCAATCTATGATATCCTCAGCATCCTTCTGCTGCTTCGAGTCTTTCTTTCATCTTTGAGGAGATTGTCCAGCATTGGCTGCCATATAGGAGGACAGAAATTATATAACAGCCCAGTACTCTTTTCTTTGTTTCCAATGAAATTTTATTGTATCTCAATCTACTGTATATTGTGAGGATATGCATGAAAAATAACAGTTGGGCCTAGACAAGAAGAGGTAAAGACTATATCAGTCAGGGAAAAGCATTCACTCAGGAGTCTGTACCACAAAGTAGTGATCCTTGGGAAGAAGCTGTCCAAATGGAACTTCCTTCTTACAAATGGAACACAAAGGAAACATAGAACATTTGTTTCAGTGTCTGAACTAGGAAAAATAACAAATGTAGCTCATCCGAACATTTGCCATGGAAATAGCGATAGAGTAGGGAAAAGTTGCCAATGGTTGTAGAATGGAAAATAGTTCATCACCCACAAGGGTGCATAAGCACTTTTAAACTTTATCAAGGCTGCAAAGTAAGAATTGGTCAGAGAGGTTATTTTAATTGATTGATTTGTTTTTTTACGGCTTATCAACCTTTTATAGAAAAGCTAGAAAATATTTTTTAGATTTGTAGGAATTTATTTTTTTGGAGATGATAATGATTTAGTAATACAAGTCTTACTAATTAACCCATAGCTGGGGGAAGAGGTGGATTCATACCTTTCCCAATGGGATTTGCCCGTAAGTGAATATAACAAGCCCAACTAGAATTGGAACTCGATTAATAATTCCAAACCATTATCCATTACATCACACACACACATCAAAGTTTACAGCACCTGGTATCCACAAGCGGTCACCCATCTAGGTAATAACCTGGCTCGACGTTGCTCAACTTCGCTGATCGTACGGGAACGGTTTTTCAACATGATGTGGCCATAAACCATCAAAGATTTAAGTTTAATTCTAATTAAAAACATTTTTTCACTTTCTAATCAAACTATTAAAAAGAAATTTAAAAAGTCCCAATACAAAGAATAAGAAAAAATAGAGTATTTTATATAAAAAAAATGTTTTTTAAAAAATTTTATATAATTTACCAACATCCTCCAAAAAATATGGCATTTATGAAATTGATATTTCAAGTGATCATCATCATCATCATCATTATTATTATTGTGTTCCTACATTCGGGGGTTTAAAGATTTTTTTAAATTAATGACTAAATATTTTGGAACATCAAACATCAACTGCATTCGAGCATCGCCACTGTAAAGGAGATAACTCCAACATAGTAAAAAGTTAAAAACAGTTATCTGAATACACATGGTGTATTATATATTAAACAAACAATGTATAAAATATAGTTAAACTCCAAAGATCATTTAGTAAGGCCTCACGAGTTCAGAGTTCAAGTACAATTAAAAACAGACATTTCTTTCTCTCTTCTCTAAAAAAAATATATATATATTGATAAAGTTTTAATATAAAGAAACATTTTTATGAATGTTTTAAGTTAACCAATCTGAATATAACCGGCAGCCTGTCACGTGCCTTAAGTCTCGTCCGTCCAGCCCTGGCGCGCCGTCACCGGCTCCTGGGGTTCGCTGCTGCTGCTGCATGTTGTCCGCCGTTTGCCGTTGTCATTGCCGCCGCTGCCGAACAGAATGACAATGACTGCGACGACGATGCCGCGCAGCAAAGTCAAAAACAATGATTAGATGTGCTCTGTGGTGCAGTGAATATCGGCTCGGAACGAGAAAATGGGGAGCCGAGTTCGAATTCCAGTTGAATTCTTTGCATTCACTTACGCGCAAATACCCTTGGGAAAGGTATTAATCCGTTTCTTCCCTCCAGTTATTGGTTAAATAACAGGACAGATTGGGTTCTATAGCCTTGGCTGGCAACCAATCTACCGCAGAAAGCAATGACAACCTACTGCGGGATAATCTTCTTCCCAGTCAGTCATGTCTCTTACAAGACATGATTGCCCAAGCGTGTATCCCGTATGGCATTTAACTGACTGAATCTCAATATAATTCGGTTTGTAATTCTGTCATTATCTACATTTTTTATATTCAGACTAATGTTCTCATATTTGCTATTATCATCACATTGCTCAGTGTGCACTTTGACCTTCTTCAGGTTTATGTCTATCTATATGCCTTCCAGTGAATTTCAAACTGAACCCTTTATTTAATCAACAGGGGTAGATAGTTCTCATTCTGCTCTCCATATATAGAGATGTCTTTATTTTTATTTCTTAAGTAGTGCTCAATTATTAGATGCCCTGATTCTACTGTACTTGAATGTACAACCAAGCACAGGGATTGAACTCACAATTACTAAATTCATGAACCAACATTTTAATCCACTAGATTACTGTTCCGTGGAGAAAACACGGTGAGAAACATGAATGAGCAATACAAAAAAAAAAAAAAAAAAAGCCATCCCACAACATGAACAACTTCACAACTTATCCCTGTAGTTTAGAGGTTCATTTTAAAATTCTCTGCAGGTTACCAGGGTCAACAGACAACTGAAGAAAACCAGAGGAAACAATGCCTGAAATATATTAATATGGAAACGATAGAATGACGATATTTGCCTTAACGTAAAAAATAATTCCAGATGCCACAAATGCAGACAAATTATCTATTTGCACTGGTACGTATAATTTATGAAAATAAACCCAAATATGCAATAAAATAAGAAACACTAAATTTTATGTTAAAATAATGTTATTTAATCGTTAAAAAACTATTTATACACTTCATTTAATACACAAACAAATAATGGCAATATTTTAAGTACAAAATGTACAAATACAGCAGAATTAATCTAATGAACGGTAACACCTATTATTATCATCATCATCATCATCATTAATAATAATAATAATAATAAACAGAACATATGTTGGTATGCATTTATGTGGGGTAGTTTACAAATTAATTTATGAACCCCGTTCCCCAATAATATTAATAATAATGATAGATAATTCATTTATTTAAACACACTATATATATATATATATATATATATATATACATATATATATATATCACGTGTGTGTGTATATATATATATATATATATATATATATATATATATATCATATGTGTGTGTGTGTATATATATATATATATATCACATGTATGTGTATATATATATATCACGTGTATATATATATATATATATATATCACATGTGTGTGTGTGTATATATATATATATCACGTGTGTGTATATATATATATATATCACGTATATATATATATATATATATCACATGTGTGTGTGTATATATATATATATATCACGTATATATATCATGTGTGTATGTATATATATATGTATATCTCACGTGTGTATACATATATATATATATATGTATATCTCACATGTATATATATATATGTATATCTCACATGTATATATATATATGTATATCTCACATGTATATATATATATGTATATCTCACGTGTATATATATATATATATGTATATCTCACGTGTATATATATATATATATATGTATATCTCACGTGTATATATATATATATATATGTATATCTCACGTGTATATATATATATATATATATGTATATCTCACGTGTATATATATATATATATATATATTGTATATCTCACGTGTATATATATATATATATATATGTATATCTCACGTGTATATATATATATATATGTATATCTCACGTGTATATATATATATATATATATATGTATATCTCACGTGTATATATATATATATATATATATGTATATCTCACGTGTATATATATATATATATATATGTATATCTCACGTGTATATATATATATATATGTATATCTCACGTGTATATATATATATATGTATATCTCACGTGTATATATATATATATGTATATCTCACGTGTATATATATATATATATGTATATCTCACGTGTATATATATATATATGTATATCTCACGTGTATATATATATATATGTATATCTCACGTGTATATATATATATATGTATATCTCACGTGTATATATATATATATGTATATCTCACGTGTATATATATATATATGTATATCTCACGTGTATATATATATATATGTATATCTCACGTGTATATATATGTATATCTCACGTGTAGATATATATATATATATATCTCACGTGTATATATATATATGTATATATATATGTATATCTCACGTGTATATATATATATATATGTATATCTCACGTGTATATATATATATATATATATGTATATCTCACGTGTGTATATATATATATATATATATATATATATATATATATATATATATATATATATATATATATATATATATATATATATATATATATATTATATATATATATATATATATATATATATATATATATATATATAATTTGAGTTGGAAAGATCAGCCGATTCCACTACCAAGGTTTCGACCTTTTTGGTTTTGTGTGGCAATTTGTATTTGAATACAAATTGTCTGACGAAACTGAAAAGGTTAAAACTATTGTAGCGTAATATATGAGTCATCTAATGCAAGGTAGTAGGCTGCCTCTCTCACAATAATTACACAGAAGATGAAGAACCAAAAGAATGAATTTTTAAAAATGAAAAAAAATTGATCCGAAAAAAAGTGTATTTTATTTGTAAAAATAATGACTTATACCAGAAGCATTTTTTAAAGACACAGTAACAACTTTGCACAGAGGAAAGACATGATATAAAAAGCTACACTGACCATTATATATATATATATATATATATATATATATATATATATATATATATATATAACAAGGTCCAGAAAATGTGACTTTAATCGGATAGCATTACAACCCTGAACAAAGAATCTGACAAAATGCAATGCAATGCATTCAAACCTTTGCAGTATTCTTTCAACAGCTCTTCATGAGGGCATATTTACTAGAAGGGGCAGAAGAATGTGTTGCGCCAATCTTTGCTGCTTGAAAATCAGCATTTAAATATCTTTGCTCAAACAGCAACTACTTTTATTGGGTCGGAAATATGCTATAACCCAAGTACACCCTTTAAGTAGACATATAATAACAGCCAATGGAAAGTATTTCATCAAATGTTATTTACCAACTTATGAACAGAACTAATTTAAGTATAAGTAAATACAACAGGGCTCTGAAAACATTACCAATCCAAAGATGAAAGTTATGTTTGCTGAATGACTTAATAATTTTCTATGGTTTATAAACCTTTTGCAGGTTATTTCAAACCAGAATATATTTTTAGATTGTAAGCATTTATTTTTCAAAAATAATAACGATTAAGTGATCAGTCAGTTAAGTGCCATACATGATACACGCTTGGGCGATCATGTCTCTGCGGTAGACTGGTTGCCGACCAAGGCTATAGAACCCAATCTGTCCTGCTATTTAACCCATAACTGGAAGGAAGAAGACGGATTAATACCTTTCCCAAGGGTATTTGCGCGTAAGTGAATACAATGGATTCAACTGGAATTCGAACTCGGCTCCCCGGTTTCTCGTTCCGAGCCGATATCCACTGTACCACAACACACATCCTTGATTAAGTGATACAAGTTTTATTAATTAACCCATAGCTGGGAGAGTAGATGGATTCACACTTTTCCAAGAAGTATTTGTGTGTAAGTGAATAACAAACCCAACTGGAATTGAAATCCAGCTCTATGATTAACAGTTCTGAGCCATTATCCATTACACCACCTGCTCATCCAAGCTTACAGCACCTGGTATTCCTTAAAGTCACCCATCTAGGTTCTGACCAGGATTTACATTGCTTAACTTTGGTGATCATACAGGAAATGGTGTTTCAATGTGAACTGGCCATAAGCTGTTTCATAAAGAAGTTGTTTTAAAAAAAGAATTTGTTATGTAAAACGATAAGTTTGTGGTAAACTTTTATTTCCTATTTATTCCCATTTTGTTTCATTTATGTCTCTATTTTAAAAAATCCGAAGGAGCCTATGCAGTGGATATCATAAAACAACTTAACCATCTTTTGGAGACGTTCTTTAGTTAGGTTCACCATGCGTATTATTGAATTATCATTCAGCAAGATAACACTGCTACACAAATGCCATGCTTTCAACAAACAGCTTCTACTTCTTTTCCGTAGTATTTGATACGTTAACAATGCAATATGAAGACCATGAATTTATATCTATATTTTTTAATCATTTCAACCCAAGCAGGGCAGGACCACCACTAGTAGGCGGAAGGTTACAGTGAGAGAAAAGACTGGGTACAGCATGTATTAAAGAAAGGATAAAAGATGAATGGGATTCAAGAAGACAGAAGATGGCAATTGACGTTGCATTTAAATTTTTAGAGATTATCGCTATCAGGGAAGTAAATAAATGGGAGTTCCACAAACGGGAACTGCAAGAAAAGAAACTGTTCGAGTAGAAGTGACAGTTACATTTAACTATATCAAAGTTAAAAGTGTGGGGTCTAGATCTAGTAGCATGCTTAAATTCACATGGTTGGGTAACCAAGGAAAATAGCTCATCAGAGTGGTTGCCATGAAAATGATTGTCAAAAAAACAGAGAGAAGTCAAATCACGTTGGTGGGAAAGTGAGTGAAGTTGAGATGCCAAATCAGGCACATCTTTTGCATTTCAGGACATAGTTGCCATCAATTTTTTTTTATTTATTGTTTAACTTTGAATTTTTGGCAATAATAAAGGTCCTGAAATGTACTTGTTCTTTTCTGACTAATTTCTTTCTAATTGTCTTCTATTCAGATCCTTCAAATGATAATTATCGATGAATCAGTTCCACACAGATAATGCAGAAGTGTCATATTATCAGTCATTTGGCATTAAATTCCATTCTTGGATGAGTTTATCTATGCGATCATACACCAATGGAACCAAAATCTCAATGGCTATAGCAAATGACAGTGCATGCTAGACCATCTTCTCACAGAGATTTTTTAATCATATCTATCAATTATGTTTATTTACTTAGTTGTAACGCAAGATCCCAAGCATGAGAAAATCAAAGAGGACCAAACCCTCTACACAAGTGTTTCTCAACGAGAGTGATTGAGAGACAGGAAGATTTCGTTAGAAACAAAGAGAAGAGTGCTGTACTGTTATGTGATATCTGTTCTCCTGTATGCAAGCAAATGTTGGACAATCTCCTTGAAGATGAAGGCAAGACATGAAGTAACAGAAATGCAGTTCTACAGAAGGATGCTGAGTGGTATTCTCAGCATGCATTATTTCTTTTTGGGCTGTCTTAAATTGTTATCCTCAACTACAGTTATTTAAGAAAAATTTTAAATTTCCAGTTAATAATAAAAAAAATAAATCCAGTGCATATTGGCTAAAACGGAATATTAAATGGTGAATAATATCTCAAAGACATAACATTAGTAATGGATAAATGAATAATAATAAAACAAATATTTATCTTAAAAAACAAAAGTAAACAACATATTACTATTCTTTAAATACTAGTTTACTTATACTAAACCTCCTAGCCACTCACAAAAAGAGAAGTAATGTTTAAGTATTTTATAAGTACAACTGGTCAGTTAAGTATCATACAGGATACATGCTTGAGTGATCATATCTCTTTAAATTCATGACTAACTAGGTAGAAGATTTTCATGCAATAGGCTAGTTACTTTATGCAGTAAACTGGTTGCCAACCAAGGCTATAAGACCCTATTCACCCCATAGCTGGGGGAAGAAGAGATGAATGCATACCTTTCCCAAGGGTATTTGTGTGTAAGTAAATTTAACGAACCTGACTGGAATTTGAACTCTTCTCTCCGATTTCTCATTCCAGGCAGATATCCATTATGCCACAACACACATCTATAAGTATAATGCAAATTAAAAAATATTACTATTTTCTGGGTCATAAAAAAAATAAAGACAATTTTCTTAATTTTATTTGTCATGTTGAAAATGAGTGTGTTTCTCATAGATCGACAAGTATACAGTACAAAATACAGGGCATGATGGGTAAATTGTCGCAATTTTATATTTTTAATTTTGCTCATGCATACTGTTTGGTTTTTTATTTTATTGACAGCACAATATAGTAGGGTTAATTAGACATGGTCTATTCATTGCATTCACTTCCGCGCAAATACCCTTGGGAAAGGTATTAATCCATCTCTTTCTTCCAGTTATGGGTTAAATAATGACAGATTGGGTTCTATAGCCTTGGCTGGCAACCAGTCTACCGCAGAAAGCAATGGCAACCTACTGCAGGATAATCTTCTGCCCAGTCAGTCATGTCTCTTTCGAGACATGATTGCCCAAAGCGTGTATCATGTATGGCACTTAACTGACTGACTATGAGAAAAAGAACGCCATGACTCAATTCCATGCACCGTTAATTTGGAAACGGCATGCTATACTGCTTGAAAATCTTGTTTAAAGTTCCAATATGAACCTTTTAGACTGTTTGGGTGCCTATGTCTAAGTAGTGTGTGTGTGTGTGTGTGTGTGTGTAATATATATATATATATATATATATATATATATATTACACATCCACAGACAAGCCTGTTTCACTGTATCACATCTCATCAGTGTGGCTAGACATCCCCTTGCTTCTAGCCAGGACCAAAATTAAACTAATTTTATGCCAGTCAGAGCTGCTAACCCCTAAGCCATAGACGTATGGAATCAGAGAAGGGAAATTTTAGTGTGCTGTATATAAGTCAGGTATACACATGCCAATCACCAAAAAAACTCAATTCATTGCTAAAGAGTAATGCATAAATTGTGAAAGTGATAACTGCTTTTTAAAAAAAATTTATGTGGTACCCTCGAATACAAGTGGCCAGCCATTATTATGCATTTATGATGCTTAGTGCTAAAATTACATTTATTTTTTTCTCGTAGTTTACTGGTAAAAAGGCATTTTAGGCAAGCAGTTTTTTTGTCATAAACTGCTTGATATTGAGATAAGGATAGAGCGTTAATAAAATTAATGTGGAGAAGTTTGTCACTTAGATGAGCAGTGTTACGGTGACTTCGAATTTCATGAAGGCATTAATGTAATGTCTTCACTCTTCAGGCTCATTTGTTTTTCTGTTGTCGTTTCCCAATTTTTCCCCATATTTACATGAAGTTTGGTGTAATTTGATATCTTTGTGTGTGTGATTATATATATATATATATATATATATATATATATATTACACATTGTATTTTATATATGAAAGTGGTCTTATCTAGTACAATAAATCAATGTATTTTACTGATAATTTAAAATTAAAAATTAAAATGAAGCAAAAATGTTACAACCTACATTTGCAGCTCAAAACGACTCAAGATATAATTTACAAAGGAATTAACAGTCTGAAAAAAATTAAGACAATATATTAAAGAGAGAATTTAATTCTTAGGATAAGACTGTTAGTGTGTAGTTTCATTAAATTTTAAGAAAAAAAAAATTAAAACTTAGTCAAATCACATTGGTTACCACTTGATTACTGAAGCCGCATATATGTATCAAAAAGACAGATTTTCCCTCAACACCACTATTATTTTAACTACCATCACTCCTTGGCAATGTCACAGTCATCAGTCACTATTCTCGTTAATTTTTTTAACATACTCTTCCATACTACCTCAAGGCATGTTGGAAGAGAGCGCTTGGAGATTTTCTCACAGTAGATTGGCAGTTCTTTCCATGGTAAACTGGTGGCCAACCAAAGCAAAATAAACCAATCTCTCCTGCTATTAACTCTCTCCAAGCTGGTTTTGAATTCAGAGTTTCCTTCTCCTAGACCAGTTGCCATCCAAGGCTATAAAACCTGATCTGTCCTGCTATTTACACATAGCTGGTAGGGAGAACAGATGGATTCATACCATTCCCAAGGATATCTAAACTTATTTATAAATGGAATTTTGTCTGTGTGTGTGTGTCCCCGTTACCTATAGACTCCGAAATGGCTGAACCGATTTTCTTGAAAATGTACACAGTTGTACTATAAGTATCTGCGAGTGTTCTTAGCTCAGTTTTGTGTCAAGGTACCCCTGATAAATATCGAAAATTGATAATCGAAAAAATCGGGTTATAGAAGGAGGGGTCCGATTTTAATCAAATTTGATACTCTCATAGACAAAGCCATAAGAAAGGATATCCAGAAGTTTCAAGGTCGCAGCTTTTACAATAGCGCAAAAAATCGATTATATATATAAAAGGCATGTGTGTGTGTGTGTGTGTGTGTGTGTGTGTGTGTCTGTTTATCTGTCTGTATGTCCTTTATACAAATCCACAATTTTTATCCGATTCTCACCAAACTTCACACAAATATTCTTTAGGCTGAGACTGAGCTCCAGGACCATGGATTAATTTTAAAGCTTTCATTACACCCGAGCAACGCTGGGCTATACTGCTAGTTATCACATAGGTGAATGTAATGGATTTGACTGGAATTTGAACTTGGCAATCCGAGCCACTATTCATTACTCCACCAGCAATGTATATGGTCTTAAAAAATGATTATTAGAATTTACATAAAACTTAAACATATGAAAGTGAATTTATACCTTTTTGTTCTTGAGAATTGACAACAAAAATATAAAAACTATTTATTAAACTGTTTATTTACAAGAATAATTTCATATTTACAACATATGCAAAAAAAAATATGCAAACCAGCTACAATTCAGCATTTATTATTTGCCAATTTATAAAGAAATAAATATGAAAACATTTTATTCAAAAAAATTTACTGAATTATAAAAATATGTGAACCAACTGTAAGGAAATTCTTATTAATTATTTATGAAGTTCAACCAACCATTCCAGTAAACAATTTAAGTGTTTATTATTTTTGGTGTCAATTCACGAAACAAAGAAAATGTATACATTTATTTTTATTATAGGTTTAGTTTTTATTACAATTCTAATCATTGCTTTAAAAAAACTGAACATTGCCAAGGTAGTTAAAATAATAGCCGTGTCAAGGGAAAAAAAAAATGATGTTTTATAGGCACTGATTTTGTGCAAGCACAAAAGTTAAACAATGCCACCATCTTCATGAGTAAATGTACTCAACTCAAATGTTTGCTTGACTTAGTTCACCTTGGTAAATATCACTATTGAAAATTGGATATTGTTGCTAATTAATATTTGGAGATGCATTGTGGTGCAGTGGATATCAGCTCAGAATGAGAAACCGGAGAGTCAAGTTAAAATTTCAGTCAAATTTGTTTCATTCGCTTACACACAAATACCCTTGAGAAAGATACTAATGCATCTCTTCTCTCTCCAGCTATGGGTTGAATAGCAGGACAGATTGGGTTCTATAGCCTTGGCTGGCAACCAGTCTACCACAGAAAGTAATGGCAATCTATGGCAGGAAAATCTGCCTAGTCAGACATACCTCTTTTGAGACATGATCACAAAAGTGTGTATCACATATGGTTTGTAATTGACTGATCTAGATAAAAAAAATTGAATAGCAGGACAGATGAGGTTGCCTTGGTTGGCAACTAGTCTACCATAGAAAGTAATGGCAACCTACTGCAGGAAATAGCAACTTGGCAACTAGTGAAGAGCTAACATCAGTGAGACAAGCTTGTTAGCCATTAAGTATATGGTAGTCTATAATGATTTTAATTTCAAATTGAGCACTTTGTTTCCTGTTTAGGATTGGGTTGCCCTTTGCATCTTAGTGGCATTATGGCTTCGCTTGGGGTGAAATGATTTAAAAAAAACAAAAAAAAATCAAAAAAAAAACTTCACAGAAATTGTGGATAATTTTCATGAGAGGAAACTGGGAAATAAAGACATTAAGGAGACATTTTATTTATTTTACTTTTTTGTAGTGTGTGTGGTGGTCTTATTAAAGAAAGATATTTGAAATATGGAAAAATGAGATAGTTTGAAAATTACAAAAAACAACAAAAAAGCTGAAACATGTAAGATTGATAAAGGTTCCCTATTTGTTCTTTATCACACACACTATATATATATATATATATATATATATAATTCTTAGAAAATACAACAGGAAATAACCATTTTCTTGCCTATAATTAGTCCTATTTAATAGCTGTTAGAATAAGAAAATAAACCAGAAATAATGGGTATTCCTACCAATTATTCCCCAGTAACAAACATATAAATAGTAGAACTAATTTTCCACCTATAAGGCCTGACAATTACATTTAAGCATTAAACATACTATCACAACTCATCATTGAGACCTATATCTACACTGTTTTTATATATTATTTATCTATTCAATAAATACTGTCCAAAGGCTGTAAAATGAAGAGCTAGCAACAATACTTGGGTGAAATCCTGGGGTGCATTGCAGATTTCAGGTGTGGAAAAAAAAAAGAAAAAAAAAGAGAGGAGAAGAATACACAGACAAATGTTATCAGCTTCCAACAAGGAAACAAACGCAATAAAAACATTGTTTTGTTTGTTTGTTTTTTTAATAAATAGAGACAAAGCACAAGTCAATTTAAACTGAACTTTCATGGAGCTAAGAAAAAAGATTTTTAAAATTACAGTTAAAAAAAAATAAATAAATAAATAAAAAAAATTTTAAAAATCACGAATAAAATTATGGACAGTCTGAATTCTTAAAAATATTTCTTTTAATATCAGAAGATAAATAATGTTTACCCAAACCAGAAATATAAATAATAAATGAATTTTATTTCTTTAATCAGCTCAAAAGTAATTTAATCAATTTTAGCAAAAAATTTCAATGTTAAATATATATTTTTTTTTTAATTATTATTTGACATTGAAACCTTCAGTCCTTACCTGAAAAATAAGGCTTTATAATATAAAAGTAATCTTATACATAAGTAAAACAATTACAAGCTGCTGTTCTATCTCTTTCTCTCTGTTTAATTATTAAATAGTTATTGGTCAGAGTCAAATTAGAGCAATGAACAGTTGTATTAAAATGTGCTAAATATATATTTTTAAAGAAAAAAGAAAAAATTAACATGCAGAGCTTTTGAATATTAAAATATAAAATATTAACCAATTACACTACCATGGTTTCAATATATTAACTGATTATCCAACATTTTTGAATGCATAACAGGAAGTTTAAAATAAGAGAAGAGACAAGTGACATAATATTGTACCTAATTTCATCTGGGTTTATATTAACAGGTTATCCATGAAAGTATATACAATATTATTTTGCTAGTCTTGACTAACTCCTCCCTTATTTTAAACCTTCTGCTATACATTCTAAAATTCCTGTTCTGCGTTTGAAAGCGTGTTGGATAACCAGTTAATATATAACGCCTGACAATACTGAAAAGTTGAAACCCTGGTAATATAAATGGCTGATCTTCCTAATTTGAAAAAAAAATATTTTCTCTCTCTTTAATAAATATACATATCCTATGTTTTAAGCATGATTTGTGAGTTTCATGCATTATGAATATTTAATATATTTTCACACACACACACACATATATATATTTACTTACTTAAGTCCGCACACACACATGCATACTTATTTACATCCACACACACACACACACGCATACTTATTTACATCCACACACACACATATATTTATATATATATACATTCACACACACATATATTTATATTCACGCACACATATATATTTATATTCACGCACACATATTTATATTCACGCACACACATATATATTTATATTCACGCACACATATTTATATTCACGCACACACACATATATTTATATTCACGCACACACACATATATTTATATTCACGCACACACATATATATTTATATTCACGCACATATATATTTATATTCACGCACACACAGACATATATATTTATATTCACACACTTATTTACATTGACACATGCACATATATATATATATATATATATATATATATATATATATATAGAAGAGAGATTGAGAGAGAGAGAGAGAGAGTAGCAGCAGCCCACAGTTGTTCCACTTATAAAAAGGGCTGTGGATTGATTGTTTTACTCAGGACAACTGAAGGTGTTTGTGTTTTTTTTTTTTTGTTTTTCTTTTTTCTTCCATCTGAATTAAATTTGGATTCAATAATAACAGCAACAATACAATATAACAATAATTAAATGAACTGCAACTTAATCCAAACTTATAATAAAGTTGATACTAAGCAACAATTGCAGAGCTGAAAAGGCTTAGAATGCGATATGATGGCTGAACATTTTGCATATGACCATTCAAATTTGATGATACCCAATCAGACTTAAGGCCAGGAAATATTGGATCTTGACACAGTTCAACTGAATTGAGGTGGAAGGGGTAGAGTGAAAAAAAAAGTTATTCTCTTCATTGTAAAATTTATTACAATTTATTTTTTTTAATGACTTTGTTTGGATGAAAGGCCATAAGAATGAAAACTTTTCGAACTTACTTTTGTCTGTCTACAATTTTTATTGTTTTTTAGCTCTAATAATGGTAAAAGAAACCATATCAGAAAAAATTTTTTATTATCCCCACAGTCAAAATCAATCCAGCCCCTAAAACACACCCTCATTTGGGTTTGAAAAATTTTGGTAGGAGAGAGACAAAAAAGAAAAAAAAAAACAGTATCCCGCTTCACCTATCTTACCGAGATGTTTTGTGAGTGTCTCAGCAACATGTCAATCCTCTTGACTACATACAGACTGCATTTTTTTTTCTTTCTTACAATACAGAAATACTACTAATGGAAAAGACCAATTGATCAATTTTTGACCAAACAGTGACTGATTTCTTTGATGACTTAAAAATGTTCTTTTAAAGTCAAGGTCATTTGATACTGCTAATACTGATATCATAGCTGGTTACTCATTTTCCAAGTATGCTCGTATGCTAGCCAATCCCTGCTGCAGATACCCAGAGAGTCAACCTGTGGTTTATAGTGCAACTATGCTGAGCAGACTTTAGTTGCAGTTTCCAGAAGCATACAATCTGGTATGACTGGTAGATTAAAAAAGCTAGTATACTAAAATGCTCGGTCATGATGACTTGAGGGCTTATACTAGCACAATCAATTGTTTCAAAAAAGTTTTGTCTACCCAATTTCACTCATGTTACTATATCTAAATTATGAATAGTCTGTTGGTTTATTTACTATACTTATACCAATATGAGAATTTTGATTACTTTTCCTTTTGCAACCATTTATGACTTTTGTTAAGTTTAATTTAAACAATTGTGATGACCATCTGACACTGAACATCATCCTGCAAAAATACACTGAAACATCAGTACACGTATGATCACAAAAGTTAAGCAATATCAAGCCTGTTCAGTATCTAGATAGGTAATTGTTTGGGAATACCAGGTGCTGTAAGCTTGGATGTGAGGGTGAGGAAATGGATAACAGTTTAAAGTTGGTAATCAGAGAGCTGAGTTCCAATTGCGGTCAGGTTTGTTATATTCATTTGTGAGCAAATACTGTTAGGGAAATGCATGAATCCACTTCTTCTCTCTCCAGCTATGGGTTAATTAGGACTTGTATCAGTTAAATCATTATTATTTCGAAAAATTTCTTACAATCTAAAAAGAATTTCTGGCTTTAAATAACTTGCAAAATCGTTGATAAATAATAGAAAACAAATCAATCAAAATCATATCCCTCTGAGGTTAGGATAAGTCTTTGAAAAAATAGCTATATTTAACCCAAGGGTTCTCAACCAGTGGGGAATTACCCCTGGGTAAATGGGAAGATGTCAAAGTTTCAGGAAAGGAATTGGAGCCACAAATTGGTAAACTCAAAATGGTAACTTTCACCCACCCCCCGGGCAGCATGACCTGCAATATGCATCAGTCCGCACAACTGAGAGATCACCATGGGTTTTTTCCACTACAAAAATATTCCATGTAAAAGTTTACATATTAATAGGGAAAAGAATGAAGATTTTCAATAATATATGCATATAATTTGGAATGCAACTTCTGAGTTAGACAATCTTTGAAAAGAGGAGAGTGACATCCTGACTTAAGGTGAAAAGAGTGCATCAGGCAAAATAGGTTAAGAATCACTGCTTTCAATCAGTCAGTTAAGTGCCATACATGATACACACCTGGGTGAACATGTCACTTTCATGACATGACTGACCTGGCAGAAGATTTTCCTGCAGAAGATTGTCATTACTTTCTGCAGAAGACTGGAGAACTCAATCTATCCTGCTATTTAACTCATAGCTGGAGGGAATAGAGAGGTATTATTACCATTCCCAAGAGTATTTGAGTATAAGTGAATGCAACAAATTCAACAAAAATTTGAACTTGGCTCTCCGATTTCTCATTCCGAGCCAATATCTACTGCACCACAACGTAACATGAAGGATACAGGATATAATTTTTAGGCTTATTTTTGAGATAAATAAATAGCATCATCTTTTCTAGGTAATATATATAAAGTTTTGGTTCATCTAAATTGAATTAAGAAAACAGGAAATAACTAATTTCAGTTCAATAAAAAAATAAAAATAAAAAATAAAAAAAGTAATTTTTCTTTTTATTACTTCTAGTTAAAATGTTCTTTGAGGCTTTAACCTTTTAGTATTCAACCTGCCCTGTAAATATCGGCTCTCAATGTTCAACCCGCTCTATGTATATCCTGCCATAATAAATGACATCATCACAGATAACATGGACGTCTCGCCAACACCGAGACATTGACCACAGTGAGACTCTGAAAACCCATATTTATGGGGTGTGTTTGTGTATATTGAATGGTCAAATGTCAAAGGGTTAAAAAATATTACATGAAAAAAAAAATTGTGATGAATCTTATCTATTTTATCTAAATTTACACATGATTTTCTTTAGGTAAAAAAATAACCTTAATTCTTAGTATCCACCATGCTACCCATGTCTCAAACAAGAAAAAAAACAACACTACACCCTGAAGGTATTTTACATTTTACTTTCTTTTTTTTTCCTCCTCAAAAAATATTACAAGTTTAAACTAGGGTGCATCCTCAATGCTCAGAAATAATAGTGTTTAGTCAGTATTCCAACTGTCATAAGTTAATTAGTCAAGAACAACAATACACACTGAAATTTTTGTCAACGTATGCCAATATTTCTTCAAAACTTGGTTTTAATTTTTCATTTAAAATCTTCCAAATAATTAGTTTGATATAGGAAAAAAAAAATTTTTTATTTAATAAAAAGTTGTAAAAAATGTTTTTAGTGGAAATTAAAAAGATTATTTTTTTTAAATTAGAAATATTTCATTTTGAAATTAAAAAAATTAATTTTTATTAAATAAATAAAAAAGAAAAAATTGAAATAATTAAATTAAAATCAAACTAATGCTTGGACAACATCATCCACCAAGCTGTTTCATACCATATTTGTTTTGCTTTTTCAGAAATATTAAGCATCGACCATAAATAGAAGAGAAGTTTTTGTTTTGTGAGTCCTCGTGTAAGTCAGTCAGTTAAGTGCCATACGTGATACACGCTTGGGCAATCAGGTCTCAAAAGAGACATGACAGACTAGGCAAAAGATTATCCTGCAGTAAATTGCCATCATCTTCTGTGGTAGACTGGCTGCTAGCCAAGGCTATAGAACCCAATCTGTCCTGTTATTTAACCCATAACTGGAGGGAAGAGACGGATTAATACCTTTCCCAAGGGTATTTGTGCATAAGTGAATACAAGGAATTCAAATTTGGCTCCCTGATTTGTCGTTCTGAGTCGATATCCACTGCAGCACAACACACATCCCCTAGTGAGTACCTGTCTATAAAGTTCATCAAATAATCAAGAAAATATATTTTACATAAAGCATTATGTTACGTAACTGCATATTCTTTTTTTTGCTTTGTTCTCTTAAACATAAACCAAGTGACTACTTTTACTAAATGATGTCATTTTCTAGTCTGTCATAGTCAGCTAAAAATGATTATTGCATCATCATTTTATGACAAGCATTTGTTTGTCTTAGATTAACTACAGTTACTATTGATATAGATGATGATGAGCAGATTTATCATCATCAGTAAAGATTTCAATTTGAAAAATTTCTTGGATAAATATTTTTTCAATGGCTCTATTTGTATCGGTACCACCCTATTGCATTAGAGGGGTGGATCATCAGATAAATATGTAATTAATGACAACACTGGAGAGAAAGAGAAAAAAAGGTCAGAAAAAAAAAGTAATAAATAAAATTATATATAAATAAAAATACACAAATTTTATTCTCCAGCACTACTTCCATCTCCACATTGTTTTTATTTTATTAATTTTCTTAGTTATACCACTGCTCTTGTAACAACAGATAAAGCCCATTATTAAATAAGTAAACCACGACATACCAGTCTCATTAATAAAAAGACCATTTCTGAGCAATACTGACCTAATTCTGACGTAAGCTTTATCAATAAATTAGTCTTAAAAGTAATTAATCATCATTCCACACAATTTTCTTTTAAAGTCAACTATTATTTGATAATGAATTTATTTTTTTACGAGTCACTTATTTTTACAAGAATCTACAGAGCCATCAAATGAAGCGCCAATATTAACAAGCTAGTTTCAAAGAGTATCAATAGCTATATTTTCTTTGATCTTCACTAGACATCCTAAAACAAGCATTTAACCTAAACTTAGTGGATTTAGTCTACATTCTTTAATCAATAAAACTGCAATATTTGATAGCATAGCACCAGCCACACTCCTTTACATTTTATCTTAAAGTATTATGGAGTTAGGCCAGGTACAAGTACTAGTAAGCTCCAGTGATAACTATAAGCCTACCAAATGTCTCAACTTAGATAGGATGTGGGAGATTTTTCAGTTATGATTCTCAGAAAAAAGTTGGAGGTTAAAAGTTTGACAATGCAAAATGGTTAATACGGGGTTGCTTAGTTCTTTGAAGACACGTCTTAATAGCTCTAACATTTTGCTAACTGGTTCTGATTATTGTTTTAAATCTATCTAAAGAAATAAACAGCAAATTCTATCTGTCCATCCACATGTATGAAGCCCACCTAACTCAGGCTATATTTGCTCTGCAAAGACATATCCTTTTGGAATCAGGATGATCCCAGGATTAAAAATCTGCCCTTCATCTGATGCTTGAATGACCAGCATTGGGATTAATGTCCAGATGAAGAGAGAACAGTTAAAAATTCAAATTTTATAATAACTGAAAAAAAAAAAAAAAAAATTAGCAATTTGTGAACAAAGAAATCAATTTTATTTTTTCAAAATGCCAAGGAATAAGAGTTAAAGTGAGTTACATGAGGTTTTGCTATTTGATTTGAAGAACTCAATTTTCAGCCTGAATCGGTCTTTTAGCCGGAATTAGACTTATAGCTTGAATCAAAATTAAAGTGAGGTTTTAAAGTTCCTAGAGTGAACTGAGGAATTCAAAGTTATTTCTTTAAAATTATCATTGTTGTTTTCTAAGCTGGACCAGACATCCATTTAGTTATGAGTCAAAAGCTTAATAAGATCTCCAAAGAGTCTGCACAGAGTGCAGCTTTTAAGCTAGCCATTAATAAATGATGACAAACATCAAACTAAGCAAATGAAAAGGTACCCTGTAATTGTTGCCTTAAAAGGTAGAGCATAATGATTTAGAGATCACTTAATGGACTCCATGAAGATCAGTTCTGAGAAGAGACCAGACTGAACATGACCAACCCCCAAAGATCCCAACAGGCAAAGATCTTCACAATTTCAAAGACAGAAAAGGAAAGCACCAGTTGGACTGCTGTAACCAAAGGAGACCTTGACAAACCAAGCATCTGACAGCCCAATGCAACCAGGTTTACCAGATCTCGCCTGTCTCAATTCCCTTTTAGTTGCAAGGGAGACACTTATGGTCAAGTGTGTGTGAACTTCTCTGTCATGTGGAGTTGTCCACCAAAATCAAATTCATGTGAATGGCCTCATCAAGCTCTCTTTGATTCACAGAGGAGAGAAAGGGAAAAGGGAGTGAGGCTCACAATTATAATGCAAGCAGGGGCCAACAATGATTTCCTGAAAGTTGTACAGTTGCTCCTTGTTACAAAGCTGAAAGCCATGGATGGCGATTCTATAGCAGCAACCAAATGTAAAATGTACAGTAAGGATACTAATATCAGCAAAACACTTAAATTTATGTGAAAGGTTCAGAAAATTATCAATAAGAACCCCAGAGAGTCAAGTAACATCATTTGCTAAGGAGCTCACGGTTTCAAGGTACTCTATCGGAAGAATTGTACATGAGACCCTTCAATACAAGTTATATGTAATGCAGCAGGGTCAATTCATGTCTGCAAAGCCAAAAGTTAACCATCTGATCTGTGCAAAGTGATTGTTGAGCATATTGAAATATCAAAAGGCTGGAATGATTTGTTTCTTTTTTTTTCATCAGGACCAAAAAGGTCACCAAGTTTGATCAACAGATCAAGAGTTTGATCAATCTGTTTGATCAGAATTTTTAAAAATTTTGACCAGGACCAAAAGGTCACAAAGTTTCTATCAACAGTGATGGTTCTGGAATTTATGAACAATGAGCATGACATCAGGCCTCTTCAATTTTTCTCAGGGTATAGGGGTCAACACTGTTGACTATAAGATGTTGGGGAGGGTTGTGAGGCATTGGATAGAGAGCATGAGTAAAGGGAGATTGTACACCTTAAAAATTTTTGCACTGTCTCATAAGGCAAAAGACAAGCCAAGGGTTACAATTGCCACAATTATATCACCCCAAAAATATAGCCTCCTCACTATCCAGACATGAATCCATTGGACAAATACATATGGTATGTAGTTGAGAGGAAAGTCAATCAATGCCTCACCCCAGAAAACTATAAAATCTCCAATGTTCGAAATTGATAAAGATCATCTGATTCAGATGTATCAACATTTCAGACATCATATTAAAGCTGTCATCATTGCTAACATTTGCATAAATAATATTGAAACTCTTCTTGACAATACACCAAGAACTATCTCAATATTATTCATGCAAGTATTATTTTTTCTCAGATAAATCTGTTCTTTCATGATTTATGCATCTTTCATGGAAATATTCTCAAAGAACTGAACAACCCAGTACTTTTTATTTAAAAAAAAAATACAGTAGGAACAGATCTAACTTGAACTAAACATTTGCAAAACAACATACGTAAATTTGTCTATACTTCTGAGATGAGGTAGTATTTAAACTATTTACATTGATCGGACTGTTGTCTTCGACAATGATGTTCCCCAGTGATTGAAATAAAGTGTTCAGTCTGAAATTCTTAAGAAGGCCGGAGCATACAAAGTCAGAAATGTCATAAACATGACAATAAAGATGAGGACAACAGTCTGAACAATGTAAATACGTAAATTTCAAATGGGAGGGGGGAAAAAAAAGGTAAAAAGTGTACAGCTTTTGTTGATAGTAGAAACAAGATAGCTAAAAAATAAACTGCAAACAATAAAAATATTAAAATTTTTTTGGCTTTTTTATATGATAAAAACCAAATTTTTTCTGAAACTTAAATATTATCAACTACACTAAAAAATATTATCAACTATATTAACTTGATATTCTAACTGTTTTTTTTTACTGCTTATTGACCTTTTGCAAGTTATTTAAAAATGTTTTTAAACTGAATAATTTGTTTTTGAGATAATGATATACTAACATAATTTCTACTAACTGACCCATAGTTGGGGGTAGAAGAGGTGAACTTATACCTTTCTTCAAAGATTTTTGTAAGTAAATATAACAAATCAGACTAAAATTGGAACTCTGCTCCCCAATCTCCAATTGCAGTCATTATAAATTACAACACCCACACATACAAGCTTACGGCAATACCAAGCAGTCACCTATTTAGGTACTGAACAGGCTCAACACAGCTTATCTTCAGTGATCATACAAGAAACAATATTTCAACGTGATGTGGCTGCAAGCCTTAATATTAGCACAAACACAAAGAACCTAACAGATATATTACATAACACTTATACCTAGCTATACGTGTATATATATATATATATATATATATATATATATATATATATTGAATACAACATAGTTGAATTTTTCCTCTTTCTCTCTTTCCAAAGATTACACTATTGAATTAAAAAGATAAGAACAATTATGATTTTCTTAGAATCTTTATGAATAATTGAATTATTTACAACTAGTGTTACATTTTTGCTTTGTGGTGATACAAAAAATTACCTGAGAGGAGAGAAGAATCCAAAAAAAATGAAATAAAATAAATAAAAAAACATTTGTAGGAAAAAATAAATAAAAATTGACATAAAATACGGCAAGAAAAAAAAAAAACAGAAAAACAAAACAAAAACAGGCTGGAAAAAAAAATTAAATAAATTACTGAAAATTATCCTAAGACTATATTCGCATCAGTTTACCGAAATAATTTCAAGATCTTACATTTCAATTTGAAAAAGTAAAAATAAATTAATATTTATTAGTTTTAATAACCAATTTCAGCAAAATAAGAATATTAAAATTTTGTTTTAATAGCTAGCTTCATTATTTTAAGTAATACTTAGGATCTTAATTTTCAATAACTCTCAAATTGCATACATACACACACACACACAGTAATAGATCAGCTAAAGCTTAAAATATAAATAAACTAAACATGATGGAACTGAGTAGCAGATTATGATATTACTGCATTAATATTATTATTATTATTATTATATATAAAATGTGTGAGCATGTATGTATATATGTATAACAAAGAGTTTCTGCTAAAAAATACCTATTGATGAATATATTACTAGATGGTAACGTTTTAAAGGCAAGCAGACTGAAAGCAAAGAAAGTGCATAATTTTAAGTAGTACATTAATAAAAAATAAATAATTAAAATTGAAACATTTCCTCCTGAATTTTGAGTTTTACAGAAGCAAATTCAGACAGCAATAGCAAAATGAATAAAAAATTTAAATTATTTTGCCCTGACGAGCAGGTTTACTTCTATGAAAAACATAAGTTGGGAGATAAGATTTTGAACTTTGATCTATTTACTAAACACACACACATAGAGAAAGAGAGAGAGACATATATATATATATATATATATATATATATATATCAGCTATTGGGCATGTATAATGATAATATACATGCTAAAAAGTATGCCTCCTTCTACCGAGCACCCGTAGCTCAGAGGTAGAATCACCGACTGACACCAATTCGGTCGGGTTTCAATCCTGGGTAAAAGGCAATTGGCTACCTAACCATATTGATGAGCTGTGATACAGCGAAACAGATTTGTCTGCAGATGACTATATATATATATATATATATATATATGAGAGAGACATATCAAAAGAAAAATAAACACACATGTATATAAAGAGAAAGAGAGATACGCACACATTTATATATATATATATATATATATATATATATATATATATATATATATAAGAGAGACAGACAGAATAATCAACAAACTAATGAAAGTTAAATTGACTTATTTTTCATTTTACCAATTAAACTTTTATAGTGCCACTCTAGTTCTCTGAGTATTTTAAAGAAAACATTCTGCTTACCTAGAAATACGTTAATTTCCAGTAATTTTTTGATAAGTGTTATTGATTTATAGCATTAACACTACATAGATAGATTAAAAACCTTACATTATCATTTAAAAGTCCATTAGGGGATGAAACACATCGGCTAAGTTTAACTGTTAGCTTTATTATATATATATATATATATATATAGCTAAGTTAAAAATTACATTTGTATCAATCCAATGTGTGTGTGTGTATGTATATAGAGAGTGCAAAAAAGAATTCAATAGTTGGCAAGAAAGAAAAAGATTTAATAAACAGCAAAGGAGAATTCAATCAATAGCAAGAGAGTGAGAGAGAGAGAGAAACAATTTAAACAAAAGCAAGAGAGAGAGAGACAATTCAATCAATAGCAAGAAATGAATTGAAAGAATTCAATAGATAGCGAGAGAGATTGAAAAAGAATCCCCAATAGGTAGTGACAGAGATAAAAAGAAATTGATAGCGAGAGAGAGAGAGAGAAAAATCAATAGCGAGAGAGAGAGAGAGAAAATCAACAAGAAGAGAGAGAGAGAGAGAAAAATCAATAGCAAGAGAGAGAGAGAGAGAAAAACAATCAAGCAAGAGAGAGAGAGAGAAAAATCAATAGCAAGAGAGAGAGAGAAAAAATCAATAGCAAGAGAGAGAGAGAAAAAATCAATAGCAAGAGAGAAAAATCAATAGCGAGAGAGAGAGATCAATAGCGAGCGAGAGAGAGAAAAATCAATAGCGAGAGAGAGAGAGAAAAATCAATAGAAGAAGAGAGAGAGAATCAATAGCAAGAGAGAGAGAGTCAATAGCAAGAGAGAGAGATCAATAGCAAGAGAGAGAGAGAAAAATCAATAGCAAGAGAGAGAGAGAAAAATCAATAGATAACAAGCGAGAGAGAGAGAGAAAAAATCAACAGCAAGAGAGAGAATCAATAGCAAGAGAGAGAAAAAATCAATAGCAAGAGAGAGAAAAAATCAATAGCAAGAAGAGAAAAAATCAATAGCAAGAGAGAGAAAAAATCAATAGCAAGAGAGAGAAAAAATCAATAGCAAGAGAGAGAAAAAAATCAATAGCAAGAGGGAGAAAAAATCAATAGCAAGAGAGAGAAAAAAATCAATAGCAAGAGAGAGAAAAAATCAATAGCAAGAGAGAGAAAAAATCAATAGCAAGAGAGAGAGAAAGAGAAAGAGAAATCAATAGATAGCAAGAAAAAGAGAAAATAATAGAGAGAGAGAAATTAATAGATAGCGAGAGAGAGAGAGAGAAACACAGAAATCAATAAATAGTAACAGAGGGAGAGAAAGAGAAATCAGTACTTAGCAAGAGAGTTAAAGAGAAAGTGAAATCAATAGATAGCAAGAGAGAGGTTTTATATATTAACAACTTCATAGTTGTTCATTCATCAAATATGTTAAAATTTATTAAGGTGTTAAGTTAGTTTTGTCATAGTTGTACAATCAGCAAAAATAAACAAATTTTAAAACGATATTTTGTCATTGTCAATATAAATTAAATAATTTTTTAAAAACCCTAAATTTACAAAACAAAACACTTATTCAAGAGATAAAAAAAGAACCCACAGTCAGATGTTTAATCTCAAGAAATAATAGGATGAGGAAACGAACAAATAATATTAGAGGCCAAAAGGTCCACACCCATCACAGTCTCAAGATTTCATTGGGATGTTGCAAAATTTTAGATTAAAGAAAAAAAAATATATAGATGATGCAGATATATGCAAACCAGGCACAAATATGATGTCAAAATTGCAGCTATTTGAGCAAAGCTTCCAGCGAAATAATTCATCTCCAATTTATCACCAAAAAAGAACAACAGTTTAACAAATACTTGGGTACTCAACAAGAGAATACGCAAGAAAGATGTAGTCTGTTAAGGACCAATATGCAAAATTCAGGTTACACCCTGCAAATTTTTATCAGTTCGTTTAATGGACAAATCACAGTAGGCGTAAGTAATCTTGCCTAAGGTCTAGATGCCCACATATATGCATAGACTCGAACCAACCATGACTAATTAACTTATGATACTCAAAATGTGAATAAAACACAAATTTAAGTAAAGAAGTCAATTTTTGGGTTATGGGCTAGGATAGTTTACCCTGAGCTGGACTCCCACCCCTGACTGATCCCCATTGGAGATGAGTGAGAAATGATGTTAGAAAGATAAGACAGGGTTTTAAAGAAATATTTTTTTTCTTTGTTTTAAATTCAAATCTGGAGTGCTTGAGCACAGTGGGCTAAAGAACCAGATGAGCTGTGATGCTTAAAATAAGACTGGTCAGGAAGAAAGTGGGGAAAGGGAACAAGGGACACCAGGTGAAATAGCGTCCGAAAAGCAATGTTCTTTATAAACACTTGTGTGAATGTATACATGTGTGTGGAAATGCATGTGCCTGCCTGTGTATGCGGAGATTGTTTATAACATACAATGCTGTCTGACCAAAATGCATAGAGCTAAAGAAGATGATGATGATGCTGTTGTGGTGGTGGTGGTGGTGGTGGTTGTTCTTGGTGAAGGGAACTCTAGACAGACAAAAGAAGAGTTTCAAACACGTTATCAACAGCCGGAATCTGAATCCACTGTAAAAAAAAAAAAAGAGAAAAAAAAAACATTTTAAAATTTATTCTTCAAAAATAATAAAAATACAAAGGCAAATAAATGATTCATTCATTTTTTACAGTTTACCAACCCTTTGCAGGCTATTTAAAGCCAGAAAACATTTTTAAGTTGAAAGGTTTTTTTTTAGATAATGATTTAGTGATACAAGTCTTACCTAGGGAGAGAAGAGGTGATTCATACTTTTCCCAAGGGTATTTGCATAAAGGTGAATATAATGAACCCGACTAAAATTGGAACTCGGCTCTGATTAACAATTCAAGCCATTGTTAGGCTTTAAAATGTGTTGTGGTGTAATGGATATCATCATGGAATGGGAAAACGGAGAACCAAGTTCTAATTCCAGTCAAATTCACTGCATTCACTTACACACAAAAACTCCTGGGAAAGGTATTTATCCATCTGTTCTCCCTTTAACTCCAGGTCGAGTAGCAGGACAGATTTGGTTCTATAGCCTTGGTTGGCAACCAGTCTACCACAGAAAGTAATGACAACCTACTGCGGGGAAATCTTTTATCTAGTCAGTCATGTCTCTTTTGAGACATGATTACTCAAGTGTATCACATTTGGCAATGAAAGTTTAAAAAGAAGTTCAATCTTGCAACCCAGACAGCGCCTCTCCAATTGGAAAATTGGCAAAACACAATCTTCCTATCCAACAATCTTCCTTATTTTCTAAAAATAATAATTGCATAAATAATTTCATTAATTTAAGTTGATTTTTGCAAGAATTTTCAAATTAACATATCTTTCAACACCAAAAATTGACTTGCATAACATTGTTTTTTTTTAATAATCATGGAAAACAAAAATAGAAATTTTTAACTGAAATTTCAAACGTGTTAGAAGGAACTGAAAAACTTTTTTTAAAATAATAACAAAATTTGATCTTTCCTCTTAATAATAACAGAAACATTTTGATGATAAAATGTTTATTTTAAGTTTGAGTCCTTTTAGCATCAGTCTATGCTGTTTTTTCAACAATTGAGTGGAAGTACCTTGTTTATATATATATATATATATATATACAGTCATCCGCAAACAGATGTTTCGCTGTATCACAGCTCATCAGTATGCTTAGACATCCAATTGCTTTTAACCCAGGATTGAAACCTGACCAAATTGGCATCAGTCGGCGATTCTACCGCTGAGCTATGAGCACTCGGTAGAAGGAGGCAGACTTTTAACATATGCTGTATCATATGCCAGTAGCCAGAGTGCTCTAATTCATTACAGAATGAGCGATGCACAGATGCTACTGTTTTTTCAAAGTCTACCATTTTATTTAATATATATATATATATATATATATATATATATATATACGCTGTTAAATATAAGAGACAATGAATGTCTATTATGTTTAATCATGAGCCGTTCTAAACATTTGGATAATTATTTATTGGTTTTCTTCTAAGCTTTTGGTCAACAATACGGTGATCCTTACTCATACACACAGTAAGAGGAACCTGCAGGTATTGGAGGCCATGTACATCAAATCAAAACAACCAACACTCAATAAAATCAACTTTAAAACAGGAAATAACATATTACATTGCATTTGACTACACGGTTTTGTTGTCATTTCATGCTATCCCGCGGTGTGACGTCATAAAACCGCATCGCAAACTTAAGAACTGCGTTTATTATTTTTGGTAACTACTGCCGTTGCCAAGCGGAGTTTTATGTCAACACAAAATAATATCGTCAGTGATGGTGGATTTTATAATATTTCAGTTTAAACAACCTCTCTGAAGATGGCTCATGTGAGCCGAAAGCTTAGAAGAAAACCAATAAATAATTATCCAAATGTTGGAGAATTTTTGTCTTTATTTTCAACTGAAATTAAAGCAAAAATACGACGTTTAGAACGGCTCATGATTAAACATAATAGACATTCATTGTCTCTTATAGTGTATGTTTAGAAAATTACTTGCTGCCTCAATATACTAAATATATATATATATATATATATATATATATATATATAAGGTACCTCCATGCAATATATATATGCACACAGATACACATACACAAGGGTAACTTTTTTTTTTCTTTTTTACAATACATTGTTTTGGTGAACAGGTTTTAAACTAAGTGAGAATAACATCAAAAGTAGAAAGATTTCTTTCTCTGTGAACAGATTTTTCATTTATCAAGATTCAAAAATTGTAAAAGTCAATAAAGAATGCAAAGAAGAATAATTTACATTAGAAAAAAAATAAATAAAATAAAGAAATTCAACAGCAACTTCAAATAAATAAGCAATAATTCTTCAGTCATTTTGAACATTCGAAATGCAACGTCACATAGCATATCAAATCTGAAATGAAAACAACTGACTGGAATTCATCTTCCTCAATTTAAATAACAATTTTTTTAATTTAAATTGTGGAAGATGAATTCAAAGGTGGAGTAATTCGTAACTATTATGAAAAAACAGTAATCGCAGGAAAAAAAATCAAAATTTTTTTTTTTAATCATATCACTCCAAGCAAGGCGATAACGCCACTGATGCGCAGGGGGCTATGTAAGGGTAAAAAGATTGGAAAAGAGAAAGCCAGAAACCGCATCCTAAACAGGAAACAAGGGATGAGCCTCTTCACCTGTTCAATAGACGTGGGTGGAGTGTGAACCGGGCAATAGTTTAGTCTATCTACTCCAATTGAAAAAAAGAAAAAGAAAAAGAGAAAAGATTGGAAAAGAGAAAGCCGGAAACCACATCTCAAACAGGAAACAAGGGATGAGCCCCCTCACCCGTTCAACAGACGCGGGTGGAGTGCGAACCGGGCGATAGTTTAGTCT
>JBBBDQ010000891.1:820000-982500 GCA_037127315.1 Ascarosepion bandense | reverse complement strand
TTGGCTTGGTCAATGAAAGTGGCAAAAATATGTATTTACCCAGATAGTTCCATGAGGTTCTCTTTCAGGTTTTAGTTATTTGGACTGTTCTGTGAGATTCTTTTGACTGGATATAAATCCTTGAATCATAACCGAAGTTGATATGACAGCAAATCCTTTTAACAATTCTTTCAAGTTTTAGTTTGTCGTCAACTTTACTCAGAGAGATTCTTTCGGCTGGATATAAATCCTTGAATCGAAACCGGAGCTGATGAGGTCAGCACATCCTTTTATCAACTAACTACTCACTGCCCAAAACCTATTTTTATAGGGGCTAACACCTAATTTGCATACTTCTAGAAATTTTCGAACTCTCTAGATTCTACTGGAACATTCTACAATCTTCCAAACATTCTGTTACTAATTTCCTTATTTTTATGACTACTTCATGAATTAAAACTTTTTTGGAATGACTTAGGACTCAATAGAATCCATTACTATAACTTTTTATACATTATTAATATTATTTTTATATATAAATGCATCATCATAACAACGTCAGACAAACAACACGTCTTTTGAAACACAAGTCAACCCATTTTTAGCATCTTCATAAGAATGAAAGTCCTGCTCAGTCAGGACATGTACCATAAATCAGAACAAGTAATAATCAAACAACGCAATGTCTGGTGAATACAACGGATGCGCCAGAGTGTTCTTTATCTTCAACATCAAAATCATCATTTTTTAAGCATCTAAACCAATCTTTGCATGTTGTTTTCATCAGAGCATAATCGCCATTAGTCTAAACAAGAATTCTATGTGATTCAGCTGCAGATTTCGTTTGAATAAAATAAGGAAGTTAAATTCCCAACATATACACTTTCTTTGGCACGAAATCTGGCCTGCTTAATGCTTTGAAAAACAAAGTTGTTTACGCTTCAATGAAATGACATACACTGAATTTTAAGCTTGCTTATAGTACTTCCTTATAGAGGCATTACCATCTGAAACTAAACACAAGCAGTTCTGAGAACACCATCTGTTGGAAAACAGCAGGAACTTATGCAAGGTCCTTATATACATATTTTCCATTTTTAAACGAGTTATTTCACTACCCAGGTTTCTACCACGAGTGGTGTCTTCAGGCGATTTTTAATAACTGATTTTATCTTTTACCGTTTTTCTTTTTAAGAACGCTCTTGTAATGGTGTTTTATTTGAACGTTCATGTGGTAGATAATTTATGAACACACATTGTTTAAATTCAAACAAATTATGACGTTTTCATCCATGGTTGTATGAACCTAAGAGGTATTTCTTAGTGCGGATGCATTTAGTCATAATTTCTGTTCTTTCATTTAACAGTTCATCTTTATTTGAGCATGTCATAATTTCTAATTTTTCTTCTTGGCACAGTCTACATATTTGTCCACCATTGTAAGGGTTGGCTGTTTTTACAATGATCCACGTTATATGTGGATCTTCTTCATATTTTGATTTCAATTTCCAGATGTGGTTAGCCAATTTTGTATTGTTTTTTTAATTTTTCTATTTTAAATGTAGATCTGTGGTTGAACCACCTGGTCTTAAATCGCCTGAAGACACCACTCATGGTAGAAACCTGGGTAGCGAAATAACTCGTTTAAAAATGGAAAATATTCAAAAGTTCTACAATATAATTGTATAGAACATTTTTTAATACAAATGTGTACTGGTCCAACCCTATTAGATCCAAAAACTATATTAAACAATCAATATCAATATCAATATATATACATACAAGTTTCATTAAAAACAACTGACAAACTACTGCATTTCAGCTTTTTATTTAATGTTTCTTGTGTTTGTCTAATTATAAATATCTACACATTCCGTTAGAATTAAAAATAAAAAATAATCTTCATAGAGGCAAAAAAAGAATAGCCAAAAACACTCAGTCAGACAAAACACTCATTTTGATTTTTTTTATGAACACAACAAAAATAAATAAAAAGCTTCAATTCAGTACCTTGTCAGTACATTTTAATGAAAAAAAAAAAAAAAAAAAAAAAATATATATATATATATATATATATATATATATATATATATAGTGTATCGATAATTTTTAACACATATATACATACAATGAATGCCTATTATGTTTAATCATAAGCCATTCTAAGCTTTCGGCTCACATGAGACATCTTCAGAGTGGTTACAGGGATGTTAACAAAGACATCCACCATCAAAGATGATATTATCTTGTGTTGACGTAAAACATTGCTATTTAACAATAACAGTCACCAAATAGCAGACACAGGTTGTGAATTTGTAATGTGGTTCTATGACAACACACCACGTGAGAGATCAACATGTTAACAACAGAACCATATGTCTAAATGCAATGTAATGCGTTGTGAACAGATTGAAATGTGACTTTATTGAGTGTGGGTTCCTTTGATTGAATGTAGATGGCCTCCAATATCTAAATGTTCTTTTTACTGTATGAGTATTATTGTGTTATCGACTAAAATCTGTCTAATATTAAAACATGGCTATGTTTTTTAAGAAATGTTGTTTTATTGACTATGATCAGAAAGGTAGCAGGTAAGTCTACAGGAAAGCGTGGTTTTAGTAAAACCTTTATATGTAGTAGGTTTATTATCAGTATCAGAGATACGCTTTTTGAACAAGAGTGATAATATCATCTTTGATGGTGGATATCTTTATGTTAACATCCCTGTAACCACTCTTAAGCTTAGAACCAGTGTAATAAAAAAATATCCAAATGTTGGACAATTTTTGCCTTTATGTTCACCATAAAGCCAAAATACAATGTTTAGAACAACTCATGATTAAACAAGACATTCCTTGTCTGCTATATTTAACAATATGCTTACATATAAGTACAAAAAGTTTGTCACTTTAACTGAGCAGATTCATGCTGACTTCAAGATTTCGTGAAGACACCATTATAATGTTTTCATTCATCAGTACTGGTTTGCCAAACCAGTCCTGACGAATGAGAAAATCATAATGGGGTCCTAACAAAACTTTAAAGTCGGCATGAATCTTCTCAGTTAAAGTGACAAACTCTTTATGCTTATAAACGCTCTGTCTCCACCTTGATATCGAGCACTTTACAATAAAAAGCCTGCTTACCAAAATACATTTTATCAGTAAAACCACTGAAAAAACAACAACCTTGGCACTAAATATTATAATTCAACACACACACACACACTTTTCATTTGGAAACCTGTTATTTACATAACCTTGGTTTCAATTTTTGGTATCTCCAGGCGATTACTAATGACTGATTTTTTCCAACGTTTTCAAATGTACAACAGATTTTTTACAAACACATGACAGGAAGTTTAAAATTAACTGAAATTTCAAAATTAAGGAGGTGTTAGTTAAGGATTTTAAACACTTTCATCCAGGTTTGTATGATCCTAAAATGTTTTTGTTTTTTTTGGTGAGATTACATTTGGGCATTATTTCTGATCTTGCATTTAGTAATTTTTTTTTTTGTTCTGAAATTAATATAACTGCTAGCTTTTCTTCTTGGCACAATCTGCAGACATCACCATCGTTGTGAGGCTTGGCTTTTTTTTTTTTTTGTTATTATACTCCATGTTACAACAGGGTCTTTGCCATGTTTTTCTTTTAATTTTTCACACATGGTTAGTCAGTTTGGTTAATTTTAATGTTTTCCAGCTTGAATGTAAATTTGTGATTATTCCATCTGTTTTTAAAAATACCTTTTGTGGATTCTAAATATGCTTTTCTTTGTCCATCTGTATCTTGTACCTCTGCTTTGTAAATACCTCCTTTTGTTTTACAAAGTCCATTAAGTGGGCATTTATTTTTGTCTCTACAGTTATATTCGTTATTAATGATATTCTGTTGCACATTATTTTTTAAGTTTCAGGTGCATTATTTTTTATGTAATTTTCTAAATAACTAGTACAGCTATAATTTAATTTGTGTTTCTATTGAATATTTTATCTAATTCACAGTTTTTAGGGAAGTGTTTATTAATTTTAAAAATATTTAACTTATTTTGGATTTACTTCTGAATTAAACAGTGGATTGAACCAAATAATGTTTTGATTTCAAGTAATATTTTTCATTTGTTTGTTTGACTGGGGTTTGTATTCTAATTTGCCTTTAAGGCCACTTTCATTTAAGGCCCTTTCATAATCTTTTTTCTTTCATCAAATATTGATTTATGGGAGGAATTTTTTGATAATCTGCATTCTATTCCTTTAGGGATGTGTTTGATTATGCTGGTAAGATGGTTAGATCTAGTGTTTACATACTTTAAAGTTGTATTTGTTTTCATATATGAGGAAACACTGTTTGTAGATTAAATTCTACATTTAAATATTGAACAACTTTTGTATTCATTTCAACTATAACTGGAGTATAATAAAAAGAAGGCAAACCTTATAACAGTGGTGATGTCTGCAGATTGTGCCAAGAAAAGCTAGCAATATTATTTCTAGAACAGAAAAAAAATTACTAAATGAAAGATCAGAAATAATATCCAGATGTAATCAAACCAAAAAATACATTTCAGGATCATACAAACTTGGATGAAAGTGTTTAAAATCGTTAAGTAACTCCTCCCTAATTTTGAAATTTCAGCTTATTTTAGACTTCCAGAAGCACGTTCATAAAAATATCTGTTGTACAATTGAAAATGTTGGAAAATCAGTCATTATAAATCGCCTGACAATACCAAAAGTTTGAAACCATGGTTGCATAATTAACTGGTTCCCAAATGAAAAACATTCAAAAGCCCTACATTATATATGTATTGAGCACTTTTTAATACAACTGTATACCAGTCTAATTTAATTATGAACAAAAACTAATTAATAATATCATATATATATATATATATATATATATATATATATATATATATATATACACAGAGTGGGTGCAATGGGTAAATTGTTTCCATTTTACATTTTTAAATTTGTGCATGGTTTGCTTTTGATCTTGTTGAGTCCACAATATAGTAGAGTCAGTTGGGCACTGTGAGAAAAAGAGTACCATGAAGCAATTCACTCCACCTGAAATTTGGAATCGGCATGCTGTACTGCTTGGCATTCATGCTGGAAGATCCAATAAGAACATTCCAGAGTGTTTGGGCATCAATCTAATTACAGTGCAGGGAATTTAGAAAGCTCTGGACTAGTCTAATGGTCATTATAAATGTGTTTGGACTAATCACTAATGATGACGACATGATGACTTCAACAGGGCCTCAAACCCAACATGGAGGCCTACATCATGTGCCTTGAAGATGTAGTACTACCCTGGGTGATGAGGGTGGTTGTTTGAAGACCCTACGCCTAGTAACAAGACTCTACACCATGCCACACAAGCAGGAGAAACCAGTCATGGGTGCCAGACAATTTCTGTAACCATACCACCCCTTACATCTGGCCCCCTAACTCCCCAGACTGCAACTCCTTTGATCATTTGACTGAGAGACCAAAAAAAACTTCTTGTAATACCAATGGTGAACTGAAGACAAGGATTATTGCAGCGTTCACCAATTAAACAAGAAGACTGTCCAGAAGAGTTGCCGAAGATTCCAAAACCATTTAGAGGCCGTGGTTGAAACCAATGACAATTTTAGTGAATAAATTTACTCTTTAGTATTCCAAGATATTTTTATGTAATTTTGGAAAATATATCTGTTAAAATGAGATGTCAGTATTATATTCATTTTTGTGTAATTTAGACAATTTATTCACCGCACAAAGTATATTTGTTATTACAGCTAAATAAAGAAACAAAATTTAAGTACAAAAAAAGGAAAAACTTGAAATAATGTTTCTTACTTTTGTTAAGTTTGGTTTTGTTGGCTGAGTCAATAATTTGCATGAGACATCGACCAAACTCTTCAATAATCATCCGTTCTTGAACAACTGGTGGCATTTTTAACCGATCTGACTCATCTGCCTGTGCCAATAAACAAGCACAGGTTGCCTCAGCAACATCATTTGTAACAAATGTATAAGGCAATCTGAAATAAAATGAGAAGAGAAAAGAAACTTAAGTTCACCTCAAAGCAACTTCAATTCCTTTTAGAATCTGAAAATGTTACTCCAAATATGTTATGACCTATGATCATATATTAACTATTTTCACAAATTAGTGATTTCAGGGTCAAAAATTGAGTTCAACTTTAAGACTGTATACAGTACTTTATTAGATAACTGTTGTCATGTGTTAAAGTATACGCAATGATACAATATTTATATTATTCAGACTATTGTCCTCATCTTTGTTGCTATTTGTACAACGTTTTAGCCATTGTATGCTCCGGCCTTCTTCAGGTGCTAGGAATTTCGAGCTGGACCCTTTATTACAATCACTGGAGTATATGATCCTCATCTCTTTCGTAGAGCCTCTTCTGGTAGTCATGAGTCATCTTCCTCTAACCCTGTAAGTTACTTGTTCACCACTGCTGTAGTCTGGTATTGAACTCACAACTCTTTAGGTCAAGTCACAGGAACTAACCAACGTCTATATCCACTGGGCCATGTGTCCTTAAGAAAAACTACCTCATCTCAGAAATATAGACATATTCAATGGTATTTGAAAATTGCCTCTACTAACATGATTGGTTGATTGATTGTTTTTATAGCTTATCAATTCTTTGTAGGTTAATGAAAGCTGAACCATAATTTGGAATGATTTGTTTTTTTTGCAAGTTATTTAAAGCCAAAAAAATTTTTTTAGACAGTAAGAATTTTTTTGAGATAATAATTTACTGCTACAATTCCTACTAATTAACCCATAGCTAGGGAGGAGATGTGGATTCATGCCTTTCCCAAGGGTAGTTATGCCTAAGTGAATATAATGAACCAAACTGGAATTGGAACTCTGCTCTCAAATTTTCAATTCCGAGCCATTATTCGTTACACCACCTGCGCATCAAAGCTTACAGCACCTGATATTCCTAAGTAATCACCTATCTAGATACTGACCAGGATCAATGTTGCTTAACTTCAGTAATTCTATAAAACCTGTCTTTGCCAACATGTTACAGCTGTCAACCCACAATTTTTGATTGTAAGAATAATTCTTTTTTTGCAAGGAGATACTGCATTAAGAATTTTTCAGCTACTCATACAGGGTCTGCTATTTAAACCATAGCCCGGGCAAGGAAAAGAATTCATACCTTTCCCAAGTGTATTTGGGCATAAATAAATGTAATCAACCTGAATGAAATCTGAACTCGGCTCTCTAATTTCTCAATCCTAGCTGCTATCCATTATACCACCTGCACATCCACTTACTAATATGATCCAAGATAGGTCCCTCCACTTTTTAATAAGAAACAGTATTGCACAATAAAAAGGCCAAATACTTAATAAAAACAATGTTTTATAATCAAAGTGTTTGTAATTATTAAGAGGAAAGATCAAAGTATTTTTTTTAATTATTTCTTTAAATATTTTTTTAATCCCTTCAAGCATGTTCAAAATTTTGGTTAGAAATGTATTTTTTTGCATCAGCAGGGGATCAGAGTTGACAATGGGAATTTTATCACTTTTGTTTTTAGTGAAAGACAGTATTTTTTTTTAATTCTCACAAAAATCAAATAATAGTCAGATTTTGATAAAACTTTCAGGACTTATTCACAAATGAATTTATTTATGAAAATATAATTATTTTTAGAAAATCTTGGTAAAAATATATTGTTTTTTTATATCCGTTACCTCCTCACCCCAACTTAATTTCATGAAATTTCTAGAAATTAAATTCTGTGCACAAACTTTGTATTATTACACATAGGGCCTCTTGGAGAATGTAAATCCTCCATTTTGTTCTTTTCAAACAGTTGCCACTTTCCTCAAAAATCTGCTCCAAATAATAAAATAAAAACTCCAATAAATCTATGACATTATTTAATTAAATAGGCTTTTAATTGCAACTAATATATAACAGGAATTTTTTTTTAAATGAATAATGAATTTTTACAAGAACTTTTCATTTTTAAATTATAATAATAGTTTCAAAAATCTTTTTAAAATTCTTGAAAATATTATTTGTGTTAGGTTATTAAATGAAGACTATATTTACTAAGCAAAAATTGAAAAGCTTAATACAAATCATCATGCTCTAAGATGACCATACACAACATTAACAGAAAATAAGATCAATGACTAAAGTAAATTTAAAGCCAACATTCCTAAAATTAACTTACGAATAATATTTCTAACATTTATAAGTTTATCAAGGACTTCAAAATTATATAAAAAAAAGTGTTCACCCATCCTTTTCTTAAATTATGTTTTAAAGTTTCCCTAGGACAGCAATAAACATGTAAATTTCTTAGCAGTGCTTGTCAGGTGTTGAAAGATACATAAATGACTATTACTGTTCATTTTAAAATCCATTTTTCTCTTTTTTTTTTTTTAACTTAAAGTAAATAATACTCGTTTTAAATCAGATTAATCAAACTTTAGATCAACTCATATTTTTCAAATGAAGTTTCAAGGTATACATATTTTTAGTAGATTTCTTATAAAGAAATAATATTGCGATGAATGATAGATAAAAAAGGGTGCTAATCAGCTATCTTAGAAAAAAATTTCTTTTTTTAAATTCATTCTAACCAATATAATTTCTGCTTGAAAAAGACAGAGTATTTTGCTTAATGTGAATAGTAAATTTAATCCTTTAGCTTTCAATTAAAACTAAAATGAAAGCTTCCAAAAAGCGTTTTCCTTTATCAAAATTCATTTTGAAACTCAGGCATCACAAATTATCGCAAAAAGGTACCTAATCTAAGAGTACTAGTCATTCTTACAACTTCATGTAGACCAGGGGTGACCAAAACGTTTTTCAAAGAGGGCTAGATCTGATGAGGTGAATATGTGTGAGGGCCAGCCATTCTGCTTAGCATCTTTTGAACCATTAAAATTTAATCTAAATAAACTATGAAAATTTTATTACAAATAGCATATTTTCCTTTCTTCACATGGATGACAAATTTAAATAACTCTTACCAAAATCATTCAGCTTGTTATATCTGAAGCCCATATAAGTTGAAGTAAAATATATCTGAGAAAAAAAAATTCCAGGAAGCTATAATTTATCTCTGGGTAATCTTAGACATGGCATAATATTGGTAATTGATGTTGTCTATCAACTTTTAAGTTAAAAACATGAATAAAAACATAATACCAACATTCATCTTAAGAAACAGAAAAGAAAGCGACACAAATCCAAGTGTCCAAATATATTTATGATTTTGACCAACACAAAACAAATTCACTAGGATTTTAGAATTTATTCATTTTTTTTTTTTTTAAAAATCGTATCACCCCCAGCAAGGCGGTAATGCCACTGATGTGCAGGGGGCTACATAATAGTGAAAAGATTGGAAAAGGGAAAGCCGGAAACCACATCCTAAACAGGGAACAAGAGATGAGCCTCTTAACCTGTTCAATAGACGTGGGTGGTGTGTGAACTGGGCGATAGATAGATCTATCTACTCCAATTGAAAAAAAAACAAAGTGAAAAGATTGGAAAAGGGAAAGCCGGAAACCACATCCTAAACAGGGAACAAGGGATGAGCCTCTTAACCTGTTCAATAGACGGGTGGAGTGGTGAACTGGGCGATAGATCTATCTACTCCAATGAGCAAAACAATTCTCCTGCACTAATGTGAAGGGTGATAGTGAGATCTGGACTGAAGTATGTACAGGAGGTTTGGTTCAAAGGCAATGATTTTAGAAATTGGCTGGAAAATGCCAAGGTCAGGGTCACGGTCACACCATACCAACATTCATCTTAAGAAACAGAAAAGAAAGCGACACAAATCCAAGTGTCCAAATATATTTATGATTTTGACCAACACAAAACAAATTCACTAGGATTTTAGAATTTATTCATTTTTTTTTTTTTTAAAAATCGTATCACCCCCAGCAAGGCGGTAATGCCACTGATGTGCAGGGGGCTACATAATAGTGAAAAGATTGGAAAAGGGAAAGCCGGAAACCACATCCTAAACAGGGAACAAGAGATGAGCCTCTTAACCTGTTCAATAGACGTGGGTGGTGTGTGAACTGGGCGATAGATAGATCTATCTACTCCAATTGAAAAAAAAACAAAGTGAAAAGATTGGAAAAGGGAAAGCCGGAAACCACATCCTAAACAGGGAACAAGGGATGAGCCTCTTAACCTGTTCAATAGACGTGGGTGGAGCGTGAACTGGGCGATAGATCTATCTACTCCAATGAGCAAAACAATTCTCCTGCACTAATGTGAAGGGTGATAGTGAGATCTGGACTGAAGTATGTACAGGAGGTTTGGTTCAAAGGCAATGATTTTAGAAATTGGCTGGAAAATGCCAAGGTCAGGGTCACGGTCACACTGCCTGAGGGCAACAACACATTGCCGCTGCTATCTTTTAGTAAAACATGAAATTGCACTTCTTAGTGTGTACTTTACATACTCTGACTGACAATACTGACGGACAGTAAGTGATTCAGCCTATGACAGAGAATGAGAGCCACATGAAATTTGACTGCAGACCATAATTCTGCCCCAGGCCTGTCTTTGGATATGTCTAATGTAGAACTTTTATATAAATAGTAGATAGATCTATCGCCCAGTTCACACTCCACCTACGTCTATTGAACAGGTTAAGAGGCTCATCCCTTGTTCCCTGTTTAGGACATGGTTTCCCAGCTTTCTCTTTTCCAATCTTTTCACTATTATGTAGCCACCTGCACATCAGTGGCCAGTGGCATTACCACCTTGCTCGGGGTGATACGATTAAAAAAAAAAAAAAAAAAAAAAAAAAATCAAGCAACCTCTTGCATGCTAATCTATCACTGCTATAACAAAAATATTATGCATTTTTCTATTTTATTTATTAAGTTCAAAAGATACCCAATTTTTTCTCCAGCATAGTGCAGATGCCAACATATAGTTTTTGCTAATGCAAATACCTGACCTGTTAAAAAGAACTACTCTTTCCTATATAGATTAAATAGGACTTGTATCTGGAAAAATCTTTATTATCTCAAAAAAGTCTTAATGAAATATTTACTTGCAAAAATGAATTATTCTCACAATCCAAAATATGCTTCAACTTTAGGTAACCCACAAAGGGTTGATAACATGTAAAAAACAAATCAATCAATCAATCTAAATTGTTTGAATCTCACTACATTCTCAGGTTCTCATTATTGCATTCTTTACAGATTGTCTTTACAGTGACTCACCTTAAGATAAAAATCCTGTAGTAATATCTTTAAACCAATATAGTCACTAGTTTCACTTATACTGATCACTAGTACATATACTACATCTTATTTTTATAAATTTTCTTTGTAAAACCATACATCGTGACCCTCACCCAAGTTTTCCATCAATGGCCAATCATCACCTCACACTACAATCTAATTCTAAATTTTATTAGTGTTCACTGAAAGCTGGCTAACAAGGGCATGTTACATGCCCACAAGGTAACATTGAGAAATGATAATTCAAACTGTTTTCCATATTATATGTAGATATTTTATTCAGGATGTCAACTGGGTGGGTAGATAATTAGGTGATACTTGGAACAACTTCTGCTACGTCAGCTCTCCACCTAACTCCTTGCTCATTTTCACATTCCGATGTGTGGTTGACAATATGAATGAATAGCACAGGAAGTATGTGACAGACAAGATCATCTACAGTAAAGGCAGACCAAATCATAAGCATGACTGTTAATATAGACCAGCACTCAGGATGCGTATTGTAGTGCAGTCAATATCAGCTCAGAATGAGAAATTGAAGAGCCAAGTTCAAATTCCAGTTGAATTCGTTGCATTCACTTATGTGAAAATACCCTTGGGAAAGTTATTAATCTGTCGTTTTCCCCCAGTTATGGGTTAAATAGCAAGACAAACTGGGTTTTTTAGCCTTGGTTGGCAACCAGTCTACCACAGAAAGCAATGGCAACCTACTAATTCTTCTGCCCAGTCAATCATGTCTATTTCAAGACATGATCGCTCAAGTGTGTACAAGTATAACACTTAACTGACTGACTAAAATACATTCAATTTCCAGTTTTAATCTCCTTGTCTTTGTTGTTTGTATTTTTTCAATGTTTTGTCCATGTAATTTTCAATCCTTTCACATGGTTTTGACAATCTTAAGTACAATAAAGGCCTGAAGCAGACTGGAGGGTACATAGTTGAATTGTTATAGAAAAAAAGCAAAACAAAAAACCAACCAAATTCAGTAGAAAACCAAATACAATATTTTGTTGTTTCTTTGCAAAACATTTCAACTTGTTCACTCTCTGGCTTTCTTCAGGTCTATTAGCTGGTTTATATTTGTATCATTTTTTATTGAATATTAACATAAATTAATCTCAAGGTTCCAAACCAACCGTTAATAATTTCTGAAAATTGTTTAATATTTCTGTGAATCTCTTAAACAAATATTCCATCCCAGATTCATAAATTCTAAAGATAAAATAACAAAGACCCTTCCATATTTTTTTATCCACAAAAAAGTGGGAGGGGGTTAGAAATTGTCTCCTGGGCCTTATATACAAAGTTCAAATACCTAGTAGGCTAATGTTTAAACAGATACCAATCACTATCAATACATGTACCTAACTCCACAATGTTATATTAAATGTAAATGTTTGAGCAGAGATGGTAGGGGGTTATATGCTATCAAATATGGTAGGTAATTTTCAGAAAAATCAAATTTAAATACTAAATTTGGAAAAAAAATACAAATAAATAAATAATGAAAAACTGGCTAAATTGGATCTTCATACCCACAAAAACATATGGAGTGTCAAAAGGACAGTTTTTCCCATGATGCTGCTATTATTTTAACTATCTTCACTCTTTGGAAATGTCTATTGTTTTAAAAAGCAATGACTAGAATTGTAATAAAACCTAAACAAATAAAAATGAATTTATACATTTTCTTTGTTTCTGAGAATTGACAACAAAAATAATAAACACCATTTATTGATTAGATTATTCATTGGAATGATTAGCAAAATATTCTCAATTGATTCAAATTTTATAAAATAAAGATTTCTTTATAATTGGTTCACACATTTTAATATATATATTTTTTTTAGATAATAATGGTTTTAGAGCTACAAGTCTTACTAATTAACCCATAGCAGGAGGGAAAGTGAATTCATACCTTTCCAAAAGGTATTTGCGTATAAGTGCATATGTAACTAACCCAACTGGAATTGGAACTCAGCATTCCGATTAACAGCTCCAAGCACATCCAACCTTACATTCCCAAGTGGTCATCTACCTAGGCACTGACCAAGCTCAATGTTGCTTAACTTCGGTGATTGTAAAAGTATTCTCTGGTTAATGTTGATAAAGCACTAAGTCATTTTAAGCTAATATCATTATGAATGGATGTGCGTTGTGGTGCAGTGAATATCAACTTGGAACGAGAGATCGGGGCACCAAGTTAGAATTCCAGCTGAATTCCTTGCATTCACTTACACACAAATACCCTTGGGAAAGATATTAATCCGTCTCTTCCCTTCAGTTATGGGTTAAATAATAGGACAGATCGAGTTCTATAGCCTTGGCTGGCAACCAGTCTACTGCAGAAAGCAGTGGCAACCTATTGCGGAATAATCTTCTGCCCAATCAGTCATGTCTCTTTCAAGACATGATCACCCAAAGTGTGTATCACGTATGGCACTTAACTGAGTGACTGACTGATCATTATGAATATATCACCCATCTAGGTACTGACCAGGCCTGACATTGCTTAACTTTGGTAGTCGCACAAAAACCAGTGTTTTAACATATGACTATATGCACCAGGGAATGAATGGAAAAAATTTTTAATTTTTAAAATTAAAAAAATGTTATCTTTATATGTATTAATGAAATAATTTTTTTTTATACTTACTTTTCCCCTGTTGCAGCAAAGATTGGAGGTCGTGATGGTAAACTCGATATTTGGGAAGACAGCTTTGATTTTGCTGCAGTCTGCTGCTGCACGCGCACTTCTGCAGCATCTGCAAGATGCATCAGAGTTTTGCGTTCTGGACTTTCTTCATAATTTTTACACCCAACACATTTACATATACTAGAACACATTATTTTGGCCTGCAAAATAATAATACATTAAAAAAAAAAATATATATATATATATGTATATATACATATACTAAACAGTTATAGGTCAGATTTAAATTAAATTTAGATTAGACCAGTAAACAGTTGTTTTAGAAAGTGCTCAGTACATGTTTGAAAGGAAATGAAGCTTTAAACTGTAGAGATTTTAGATATTTAATTTGGGGATATGTGTTGATTACGCTACCATGGTTTCGACCTTTTTGGTTGTAATACAAATTGCCTGACAAAACCAAAAAGGTCAAAACCATGGTAACGTAATCAACTTAACTTAAATATATAAGAAACTCAGCAAAAACAGTTTATCAAAGTAAGGTTTGCAATCCAGCACTCTTTTCTTTGTTTCCAAAAGAGAGTTCATGCTGCCCAGGGAGACACAGATTCACTAAAATGAGAAGGATTTCACTTCAAGCCACTATTTAACCTTGCCTGACAAGCTAAGTTCTTTTCAGATCTAATGATAGTTCCCGCTGCTCAGTGGGGAGGACGCATATTCAAATCCTGCTGGAGAGCATATATTTCTATTTAATAAGATTTCTCACATATTCAGGCCAGTAGACAAAAATTAATAAATAAACAGAGCGTCTACTCAAATATGAGTATCCACTAAAAATAACAAAAATAATCTTTTACAACACAGTAAATGGAGCAATAATACTGTCAGCTTAAAACCATTCAAACTTTAAGAATAAATTAACTTTTTTGTCCAATCTGAAATTTAAAAATGCAGGTTTGCATTCACAATATTCTAAACAAAAGCTTTTCAGGCTGGTGTCTTGACACCTTCAGTCAGTCGGTTAAGTGCCATATGCGATACATGCTTGGGCGATCATGTCTTGAAAAAGACATGACTGACTGAGCAGAAAATTATCCTGCAGTAGGTTGCCATTGGTTTCTGCTGTAGACTGGTTGCCAGCCAAGTCTATAGAACCCAATCTGTCCTATTATTTAACCCATAACTGGAGGGAAGAGACAGATTAATACCTTTCTCAAGGGTATTTTAATGCAAGTGAATGCGAGGATTTCGAACTCGGCTTGACTTAACACTTTATCATCTCTAATTACCTGTTGTTTAATCTATAACTATATTTTTTTATTTAATTATATTTTTATTAGATGCAAATTTAATTATATATTAACCATGCTTTAAAAAAAAGAGAGAGAGAGAGAGAGAAAAGAAAAGAAAAGAAATTTATAAGATAAATTATTCTAAAAACTGTCATGTTTTACCAATGTGCTCCAAAAATTTTATCTCATAGGATCCAATTTCTCAAGGGAAGTAATTCAAGATACGTTAAACGTTATTGATAGATTATCTTCCCTTGTTCACTTATTTGCAAGAGGGCAGAGGGAAACGTCACTAGATTTAATGAGCATTTAAATTTTTGAAAATCAAAGTTGGCTGGAAAGCATTAAACCAGAAAACCATGAGGCAGTCATAGAACCAAGATTCCTCAACACCACTTTTTTTGTTTATCACATTTGCATGAGATGAGTGAGAAGGGAATAAAACGAAAGACTTTTCACCTCTCATTGGTGTGGTTCTTTTGCTAATCAACTAGACGGACGTGTGTTTATGTCACTAGCAGTTACTCGTATTAATGTGTTCACTTCTACAGGCCAGAAATACACTGCTTGTAAGTAACGACTTAGAAGGCAATTTGTTGCAACTTACCACCTTACCTTCCCTCCAACCAGTCGGTAGAAGAAATCCGACAGAAACTGTTAGTATAGAACTTAAGATTATATCTACCCAGTGTAAAATGATGAGACCTTGCTCACAATCCAGTACAGTACTTAAATTCATAAAGTCTAGGTACCATAGAGGAAAGTCAATCAAACAATTACAATAAAAATTTATAGAAAAGTCACGGTGAAGCTACATTACAGCAATCAGAAAATGACTGAAGCCAACCAATAATACTGTAGATTCTTCTTTGGATTTTCTCAAGAATCTCTAAATATATGGCAGGAACACCGGAACAGATGTTTGCATGAGACAATATTACAGTGTAATCAAAAACATCAAAAATTATAGATGAATTCAAGACAATACCCAGCATCTTTGGAAAAAAGGTTATGCTTGGTATTTGATGGTATATGAAAGGCTTATTATATTAAAAACTGTAAACCTGGTGAGACAGCTACTGTGAAGCATTACTAATCACCTGGAAAAATTTACAATTTAACCTTTAGCACTCTACATCATCCTTAAATAAATCTTCTGCTTTTACTGAATATGAAATCTCTTCAAAATATCATAGTTTATATATCAGTTCTAGATATCTGAAATTGTAGTAGCCTGACACTCAATTTCAGTCAAGATTTGTTTTAGGTGTTGCCATAGAAGGATATAACTACACAACTAAGAAACTCATCCGAAATTCTTTCTCAAGAAGCATATTCACTAAACTTGGCACCATCTGATTATTTGTTTTGATCAAGGCAACATTCCTTATCACATCAAAAATTAAGAAATGTCTGATGTTCAATATTTCATTGACAAAATTCTTGCATTAAAATATTATTTTTGCAAAGCGAAATTTCAAACCTTCCAGAATATCAATCTAAGATCACATGATTTCAAGAAAAATATTTTGATAATTAGTAAATACATGTAGTGGTTCTGACAAACTAATTCTTTATTAAAAAAAAAAAAAAAACAAAAAACAAAACACCGCCTATAATTATTATTTTTCTTTTTAAAAAGCTTTATTGATTGTATTTTTTGTTCCCTTTTTATTTATTTTTTTAAACTTTTTTTATTTGTTTCTCTTTAGTTTTGTTTTATTATTGTTGTTATTATGTACTTATATGGCCTCTTATAATTATATGTCTGTGTGCTTATTTTGTGTATGTGTCCATTCTCCTGTTTTGTGTTTGTATATATTTTTTCCTTTAAAATCTTTTTGTTTATGTATGCATGTTTTGGTGTATCTGTTCTTAATTTTGTGACACTTCTTGTATTGTTGCAATGTTTAACTGCATATACCTCTACCCTTCACCTAACCTTATTTCCTATCTGTGCAAAATATTCTGAGTTAAATATAACAGCTGATCTTTTCAGTTTGACAAATCAGTGTGTAATTTTTACAACTGCTGAAATAAATTCTGGATTTATAACCGTTTATGTGTTGAGTTTTCCTCTCAATATTTCATATTCATTAAATGCAATAAAACTTTCCTGATTAAGAAATGGTGTCTCACCTCATAACATTCACAATAATTTTTCAAGCAGCCTGATCGCTTACAATTACAACCTTTATTATGTCTTCTGTCACCATCACCATCTTTACCTTTACCTGAAAAAAAAAAATTTATAAAGAACAACATTAACATGTTCCCAAGATTTTTTACAGAATTATTCTATCAAAATATTTTATTTAAGAAGTACAAGGAGTCAAATTAATCTAACTAGCTGAGCACATAAAAAGACATGGTTTTCTTGCTTTCAACTTTCTGATTAGTCATAATTCTGAACATAAGAAAGTTGCTTAACTATGCCGCTGCCTGGCCGGTCGCTGTTGGTTTTGATCCAGATAGCTAGTCGTAGATGACTCTGTTCAGAGTGATCTCCCTTGTCCCACGTTGTGTTGATTGATCACAAGGTAGTCATGTGAGTTTTCCACCAGCTGTATCTCTGCCAAACTAAACCAAACTGGGAAGTGTGAACACAATTGAATAATAAAAGAAAGAAATATAGCACCAAGAAAAATAAGTGGACTGATGTCTGAAGTGTTATAAAATAACGTCTTTATATACAAAGTAATTCACACAATAGTCTTTTGGATAATTCCCAATCCCTGCTTCTATCAAGCTGGTAGCAGAAGGGAGGTCTCTTAAGTAAATTGAATTGTTCTCCCAAGCAATAAATGAGAAATCTGGCTAGCCGCAGCACCCTGCTCCGAACAGAGTTCTAAGTTTGTCGTAAGACTAGTCAACTTGATTCTTGTTTTCCAGAATGTTGTGGAAATTGCCAAAGTGCTTGGTTATGGGTAGGTTGGCGCAGTTCGTCTTCGGAATCGGAATTGAGGTGGATTTCTTGTTCTGGGCTGGATCACTCTCACCAAAAACTCTGCTCATTTGGTAATTTCAAACTTTGTCTGCAAAATCTCTTCATGTCTGTCTAACTCTAATTGGTTGATTAGCAACAGGCTTCTCTACAGTCGGCACCCAACAGCATGGCAATTATCTCTTTGTCTCTTTACTTCTTTAGCTGGGAACTGTCTTTGGCAAGCGGCGATTTTTCCATGGTTGGCACCCAACTGCGTGGTAATTATCTCTCTGTCATTACGTCTCTGGGCCGGGAACTCGACTGGAACTCCAACTCCCAACTCACTGCCTCGAACCGCCACTGCAACTTCAACATGGTGTGAGGCTGACGGACACTGGGTGTCTACCCCTCATCTATATAGAATCTCAACCAATAGAATGCTGAGGTCAGATGCTACTCGTTGTTGCCTTTGGTTTACCCAATAGGATTAGTTTTCTTTCCATGACGTCAACTGCTGGTCGTCTTCCCCCTTCGGGCGCTAGTTCACAGGACCAACGAGATTCCTCTCAGTCTTATGACATCATCTTCCCATACCCATTTTCTGGGCTGGACTTAACCGGCGAATTTTCTTTCTCACGAAACAATTTTGGGGATTTTTTTTAATCAATCACTATTAACCTTTTTGAACTATGCCCCTTCCTTGTTTCGCCCAAAACAACTAGACAAAAGTCTGTTGATATTGTCACTTAGATAAGAATTTCTGCATCTGCATTTCTAATATCTATTTTCAAGTCACAGATATTTTCAGATGACAGAAAATATTTTTGTTATCTGCTTTCTTTTACTTTTTTGTTTAATGTCAGGCCAGTCAGATTGACTTTCCATTTCCTTTGTTATCAATTTGACTGAGTCAAATGAATTTCATTCACCTAATTTCAGATAAAGATTATTTATTCTCTGCTGTAGAATTTATTTTCCTGTAGGCAAAATTCATGTTGATGTGTGAGCAATTGATCGATTCATTTTTTACTGCTTATCTACCATTTACAGGTTATTTAAAGCCGGGAAATATTTTTAGATTGTAAGAATTTTTTTTTGAGATAATGTTTTTAGTGATACATCTTACTAACCCATAGCTGGGGTGAGAAGAAGCAGATCCATACTGTTCCTAAAGGTATTTGCACGAGAGTATAATGAACCCAATGAGAACTGGAACTCTGCTCTCCAATTAATAATTTTAAACCATTATTCATTATACATCCAAGCTTACTACACTTGGCATTCCCAAATGATCACTTATAGAGGAACTGACCAAGCTCAATGTTGTTTAACTTTAATGATTGTATGGAAATCAGTGTTTCAATGCAATACAGCCATAAGCCTAATTTTCTGATGAGTCATAATTCTTAACATAAAGTTGCTTAACTGTTGTATAAAACATTAACTTAATAATCTAACTACTCAAAATAAAACAAAACAAATAAAAATGTATTCTTTAGTGTACAATTTCTTTCCCTATAGGCAAAGTAATTGATAAACTGGTAAACTTAGTGCCAAAAAGATAGTTTTTCCTTGACACCACTATCATTTTAACTACCTTCACTCCTCTGCAATATTTATTGCTTTAAAAAGTGATGATTAGAATTGTAATAAAACGTAAACATATTTAAACATTTTCTTTGTTCTTGAGACTTGACAACAAAAATAATAAACACTATTTTATTGTTTATTAAAATGGTTAGCAAAACATCAGCTAATTGTCTATTGATTTAAACTTTATAAAATGGTAAATAATAAGGATTTCCTTACAGTTGATTCATATATTGAAATAATTTAGTAAACGTTTATAAATTTATAAATAAAAATTTTCATATTTCTTTGTAAATTAGTAAGAGAAAATTATAAGATTAGTTTTTAGAATGTTGTAACTACATAATTATTTTTGTAAATAAACAATATAATAAATCGTCTTTACTAGTTTTGCTGTAAATTTTCAAGAACTAAAAAATATCACTTTTTAAAACAAACAATGCTGAGGAGAATATATAGTTTGCATAATAGCAGTGTCAAGGGAATAACTTTTCTCTTGACACTCCATTTATTTGTGGGCAATAAGATCCCAGTTTGTTAATAAATTCATGTCAATGTGGAAGTAAACAATTTTTTATTACCAACATTTACTAACTTACTAAATTTCTTCCCTACTCAACAATATGTTAGAAGATAAAAAAAAAAAAAAAAAGGACCTGAAAATTTTATTGCAGATTTTATAAGTTACCACACAATAATTATCGACAAAATACTCACCTTTACCAATTTTTGGATGGAATGCCATAGGATTCCGATCAAGACAGGCTTTAATGGCACGAGAACGTTCTTCTTCATGTTCTAAATTATTGGCACAGTTTGTGCAATTGCAATTATGACAGAATTCTCCATTGGCAAAACAATCACAATACCTGAATACAAGATAAGAATACACAAGTCAATGTCTATTTTCCATCACCATTATGTACAAATTGTATGATACTTAACATATGAACACAAATACTACAAAGCAGATGCAATTATTACCTTGTTATTTCTCAATATAATTAATGATAACAATGAATATTTATTCCTTACATGCAGTCTTAAAAGAAAATAAAAAAATATGAAAAAATAGAAAAAAAGAAAATTCAAAAAATGAACATGAAAAAATAAAAAGAAAATATGAAAAGAAAAAGAAATTATAAAATATGAAAAGAAATTATAAAATATGAAAAGAAATTATAAAATATGAAAAGAAATTATAAAATATGAAAAGAAATTATAAAATATGAAAAGAAATTATAAAATATGAAAAGAAATTATAAAATATGAAAAGAAATTATAAAATATGAAAAGAAAAAGAAAATATGAAGAAAAGAGAAAATATAAAGAATATGAAAGAAAAAAAAGAATATGAAAAAAAATGTTTTTTTCCTTTCCAGCTATAGGTTAAATATCAAGATAAACTGAGCTCTTTAACCATCAGTGTCAGACAGTTGAAGAACAGGACAACTCTGAATTCAAAATAGTGAGTGAGGTGGGAGACAGAAAGCCACGACTATATCTTTTCCAAGAAGTCATGAAAATTCATAATTAATAAAAAAAAAGAAAAGAAAAAGAATCTTGAGAGCTACAATTGCTTACATCCTGAAAAGACGTCATGTTAAAGCCTTTACACATGAATATATTTCTTCATCTCATTAAATAACAGACTAGGCTCTCAAGCTTTGAGTAACAGCCAATACAGGAAAAAACAGCAGGAAAACACTGTACTATTTCTTGCAAAAATCCATAATGAAAAACAGTCAATAAGAAGAAGAATCTGTGAAGAACTATAATTTGCTTACATTTTTCAATTGATATAGCACAAAAAAAGAATCTACTTTATAATAATCAATACTTTTTATAATTTTTAAATCAAAATCTACCATCCGCCCGTGTATTGAATATTGCTGCCATATCTGGTTGGGTGCCCCTGCTGCTCTCCTTGGGCTTCTTGACAAAATACAAAGGAGGATCTGTAACGTGGTTGATACTGACTTGGCAGACCGGCTGCAGCCACTCTCACACCGGCGTGATGTGGCTTCCCTGTGCCTCTTCTACAAGTACTTTCATGGCTTCTGCTCCGATGAGCTTAGATCACTGGTGCCGCCTAAGCACGAATTTACACGAGATACTAGATTAGCAACTAGGTCCCACCCTTTTACAGTTAAACAAATAAGATGTAACCGTAAATTCTACTCCAACAGCTTCTTTTCTCGCGCTTCCCGCCTGTGGAACTCCCTTCCACAACTCTGCTTTCCCAACAGTTACAATCTCCAGGTGTTTAAATGTAGGGTCAATAGACACCTCCTATCACACTAACTCCCAACTGTTCTCACAACACTCTCATCTACCCAACCCTCATTCTCGGTATCCTTACCCGCCTATCACCCACCCTCTGTCATTTCCTATATTTAATCAGCCTTTCTCCACTCTACGTAGCCCCCTGCACAGTAGTGGCAGTGACATGCCTTGCTCGGGGTGAAACGCTTATAAAAAAAAAAAAAAAATTCACCCTAAGGAAAGTAATAATGCTAAGATTCAAAGGGAAAAAAAATGACAAAACATTAGAACTGGAAACTCAATCCTAAACAGGAAATAAGAGTTAAACCTCTACTTTTGTTCAAAGGACTAAGTGTGAATAAGACAATAGGTGAACCTATCTACTCTTATTTTTTTAAAACAAACAGTGAATAAATTTTGGATTTTAAGCAAAGACATTAGAATTATAGAGTTCAAGTATACTTTAGAAGAAACTAGAAACACAATCCTAAACAAGAAACAAGGGATAAACCTCTACTTCTGTTCAAAAGTCAATGAAAAACTATGAACCAGATAATGAAGCCATTTGGAGTATAGAGTTGTAGCCTTTAGAAGGAACTGGAAACAAAATTCCTAAACAAGAAACAAGAGATAAACATCTGCTAAAAGATGAATATACTTACAGCTTTAAGCACTGGGATTTTGTACAATTACATGGTTTCCTTGGTCTGGCACCAGTTGCTTCAATTGTAGTACTACAAAAAATATAGAAAAATATATCTAAACTTATTTATAAATGGAACTTTGTGTTTGTGTGTGTGTGTGTGTGTGTGTGTGTGTGTGTGTGTGTGTCCGTTACCTATAGACTCCGAAACAGCTGAACTGATCTTCTTGAAAATTTACACAGTTGTACTATAAGTGTCTGTGAGTGTTCTTAGCTAGGTTTTGTGTCAAGGTACCCCCAATAAATATCAAAAATCGATGATCGAAAAAATTGGGTTATAGAAGGAGTGGTCTGATTTTAATCAAATTTGATACACTCCATAGACAAAGACATAAGAAATGATGTTCAGAAGTTTCAAGGTTGCAGTTCTTACAATAGTGCAGAAAATTTGATATCGATACCAGGAAATCAAAATTTGACTTACATCCATTTATTTTTCTTTCAGTCTACGGTTTCACTTTAACTGGAAACAACTATTGCTTTTTAGTCTTTCGTGCCAACGTCCAAAGAGTCTGAGCTCCAGGACCATGGATTAGTTTTAAAGCTTTCATTACGCCCGAGCAACACTGAGCCATACTGCTAGTAAGTCATATAAATTAACAATTTTAACTTAATATATGTCAAGAAATAACAAAAATAGAGCGTAAACAAAAAAGGGAGGCAAGACAAAACAATAAAACTCACCCATTTAAAGTATTCCTAGCTAAGGTATTTGCCGTTACCACAGGATCATTACTGGCAATTGGGATAAACTCAGACCGTATTTGAGTATTCACAACAGGTTGTTGTTTAGCACTCTGTTGTTGCTGTACCTGGAAACAATTATCCTCATCAATTGAAATAAACCATTCAAATCATTTTTAATCTTACAAATCTATTTTCTTTTTAATTAATTTTCAAATAAAAGCATCTATACACCACATACCTGTGTAATATACATTGTGGGAACGAGTGTACATCCAGGTACATTATTCCCGGTAGAAAAAATTGTTGTGCCAGGTGGAAGCTGTGTCAAGGCAGGCCCAGTAGAGCCTGTTCCTGACAAAGTTGGCCGGATCTGCGTAAGTGTCGACGATGGACCTGAAGTTGTGGAGTTGGAAGGGGTCACTGAACTAGCCACCAAATTGCTCGTAGCTGGCAGAATGATACGTTGGACTGTTGGTGTACCACTACTGCCTTGACTTGCAAGTGGCTTTGGAGCAACCTGTGATGTAAAAATGAAAAAGATAAAACTTTTTTCCCTCCTCACTAAAAAAAAAAGTGCCAGGACATTCTTGAAATTACCAATAATACACAATGACCAGTGCCAGAAAAGCAACACGAGATCTTATGTTAGAAAACTTCAAAAAAGTGCAAATCATTTTCTCTTGAAAGTAGAACACTTCTAGAACTTTTTCTTTAGAAATATCTAACAAGTTTACAGAAGAATGAAATTAATGGAAACGTTCACATAACATTCATAGGCTGTTTAAAACAAGGTATGTTACCAGAAACATGAAAGCAATGTTTTGTGGTGCAGTGGATATTGGCTCAATAGTTGAAATTCTTGCATTCATTTATGTGCAAATACCCTTGGGAAAAGTATTAATCTATCTCTTCTCTTTAGTTATAGGTTAAGTAACAGGACAAATTGGGTTCTATAGACATGGCTGGCAACCAGTCTACCGCAGAAAGCAATGGCAACCTATTGTGAGAATATCTTCTGTTCAGTCAGCCATGTCACTTTTGAGACATGATTGCCCAAGCGTGTATCATGTATGGCACTTAACTGACTGACTGACAATGCCAAAAAAGTCACAGCAATGTATGATGCCAAAAATGTTACGGCAATGTACAATGTCAAAAATATTCCAATTTTTTTATATTCAAATCTCTGGAACACCTTCTTAAGGAAAAACTCAAAAGAAAGATTAATTTAGCATTATCAGAAATCCTAACTTTTAACAAAATGAAATAAGAAAATTAGTATCAAAATTATATATGTGTGTGTGTTTGTCAGTTAAGTGCTATATGTGATACACACTTGGGTGATCATGTCTCTTTCAAAACATGACTAACTAGGCAAAAGATTTTTCCTTGCCATTTCTTTCTGCAGGAGACTGGTTGCCAACCAACGCTATAGAACTCAATCTGTCCTGCTACCCAACCCATAGTTGGAAGAAGAAGAGATGGATTCATGCCTTTCCCAAGAGAATTTGAGCGTAAGTGATGTAAGAAATTCAAATTTGGCTCTACAATTTCTCATTCCAAGCCAATATCAAATTGCACCACAATACATCCACATATATAATCTAAATTTGATCCCAATTCACACACACACACACACACATATATATATATATTACGGAAATTAACAAATTTTAACGAAACTTGGTTATAAACAACCGACAATTTGAAATGATTTGAACATTATTTTTTTATCGATACTCGTATTTAAGTAGATATTCTGTTTTTTAATTAAACAGTATTATATATTTATATCTACTGGCCTGATTATTTATGATAAATTTTTATTACGAAAATGTGTCGTTCGGCATTTTATTACATTTTTGTAATAAAAATTTATCCTTGGACTTAGGTATGTTAGCCTGTTTCTGTATCATTTCCATAAGAAAAGGTGAGATTGGGAAAAACCAGGGCGCAAATAAAACATAAAGAGCACTAGCAGCATGCAGAAAATAGGAATAATTGAAACATTATAATCAAGTACACCTACCATCTGCCAATATAAAAAAAAATGACTGATTTCTTTTTTGAAAAAGATCTATTATCTTGGTATTAATTGGCGCAAAAGACTGAGTATTCTACTCATTCACTACCTAAAAAGTTGACTTACAACTGTTTAACCACTTTTTGGCAGCCTGAGATTTTCCTAATTTGGTGTACAACATTGACAATCCACAACCAAGAACCAGTGGCTAACAAAATGTTCTGTATTTGTATGTATTTTTGCATGTTTAGCAAATATTAAACCAACTGTACTGCAGTATGCAGTGTTTGACTTAAACATGATAAAATAAGACATCAATGTGTAGAGAAATGATATGAATGGTATAAAATGTAAAAGAAAAAAAAAACATTAAATTATAAAGAAACATCAGTCAGTTAAGTGATACACGCTTGGGTGATCATGTCTCGAAAGAGACATGACTGACTGGGCAGAAGATTATCCCGCAGTAGGTTGCCATTATTTTCTGCAGTAGAGTGGTTGCCAGCCAAGGCTATAGAATCCAATCTGCTCTGTTATTTAACCCATAACTGGAGAGAAGAGATGGATTAATAACCTTCCCAAGGGTATTTGTGCGTAAGTGAATGTAAGAAATTCAAGTGGTATTTAAACTCGGCTTCCCAATTTCTCATTCTGAGCCAATACCCACTGCACCACAAGGAACATCCTAAAGAAAGGTAAAATTGCAAAATAAATTACAGCCTGATTTACAACCTGTTGGTCATAACCAATTGTGCCCATTAAGTCGACAGCGACCCGTATTTTCTCATTTTCAGATGATAGAGCAGCAGTTGAATTTTTAATGGATTACCTCTGGTGGATTGATACTGGTAAAATATTTCTCAAAACCTGTGTCATCAACTGAATTCAGTATTCTAAATAACTGCATTAAATCAAGTATGATGGTCAGCTGAAAAGTTCATAGGCTGACCAAGATGCTTTCATGAAATATAACCATAATCAGCCTAAAAACATTTCAGCTCACCCTCGGATATAAATATTCAGTTTCAAGTGATAAAAATACAAGTCCTATCAGGGTAAGAAGAAAAATTTATAAAGCATAAAACTGCTTTGACATCTAAACTCATAAGTCGTTTTAACAGTAAATGTGGGTAGGAACATTGGTCCAGTAATGTTGATAGCCTGTAATGGCTAATATAAACAGTTACATTACAAAAGAAAGATTGATTGATTGTTTTTTTTATGGCTTAGCAAACCAATGCAGGTTATTTAAAGCTAGAAAATATTTTAGATGGTAAGAATTTTTTGGAAGATAATGATTTACTCATACAAGTCCTACCAATTAACCCATAGCTGAAAGGGGAAGAGATGGATTCATACCTTCTTCAAAACTATTTGCATTAAGTGAATATAACAAACCAGACTGGAATTGAAACTCAGATCTCCAATTTCAAGCTGTTATCCATTTCACCATCTTCACATGGTATTTCCAAGCAGTTACCCATCGTTTAACATTACTTAACTTCGATGATCATATGAGAATCTATGTTTCAACATGATTTGGCTATAGGCCATGAAAGAAAGAGGAATAAAATAGTACTTTACATTTAATCAAGCATATTATCCAATCTGACATTGTAAAATATGTGTACACTGTAAATATACACAATTGTGCTACTATTAAATTCACTCTTTTCCACTTTTCTACTCTTCCACCAGACAACATGTATATAAAAAAAGATGAATATAAAACCACTTAACCCTCTAGGGCCATTCGTATCATATTTGATACAGTATGAAAACAAGCCTTGAAAGAAATATTTTCCTGAAAAATTTTTTAAGAGAAATATTTTATAAATTTCAAATGAAAGCAGTACTGACTGCTCAGTCAATGAATACCAAATGTTTCCTTATAGGGAAATACCAAATGTTTCCTTATAGGGAAATACTGTATCAAATATGATACGAATGGCCCTAGAGGGTTAAACCCAATGGCATATAAAAAAAGGAAAAAAAAACATGGAGCAATAAGCTGCATGGGTTGTTACACTGATGTAAACAAAGTGATGGCCTGCCACAACTCTGTCCGTAGCATATGAGACTTACAAACAGAGTCAGTTGACTCAGATTTTATCTATCAACTTCAATATCCATTAAAGGGAGGTCCATAAAACCAAGTGTACTCAAATTTCTTGAAAGTATTTTTTTAAACTGAAGTAAATGAGAATTAAATTTGTTTATATTTTACTTACAGGTGTTCCTCCTTGTATGGGAAGTGTAATTTTGACTTGTGAAAGTGTATTATTCTGTGATGGCGTTCGTGTTGTTAGTGTGACTGGAACAATCGGACGAGTTTGCACCAACGATGTCCCTACTGTCCCTGCTTGAGAAACTGGAAGTAGAAGTACATATAACACAAGTCTAAATGCAACGAAGCATGCGATACAATTTTCAAACAAAAACAATATCTACTGATAAGGATAAACATTATTTACAATTGTAATACATTAGAAATGTCACTGACAGAACAGGATTATCATTGGCATTAAAAAACTGCATTTATTCTGATCTAGAATAATTTTCTTCATAAAGGAAGCCAACCATAGTCATACTCATAGAGTCAATGGGAATTCTGCAGTCCTTTCATTAGCTGCACAGTATGTACTTCACCAATGCTACATACAGTTTTGAATTCAAAATTGTCTTTCTCCTAGACTGGTTGCCAACCAAAGCTGAAGAGACCAGTCCATTCTACTATTTAACTCATAGCTGGAGGAAGAAGAGGTAGATTCATACCTTTCCAAAGGTATAAAGGACTCAACTGGAATTTGAACTTGGTTCTCAGATTTCTCACTTCAAGCCACTATCTATTACACATCATTTAGAGTTTATCTAAATAAATATAAACTCTATGTAAATAGATTTTTGCAACAAGCCTGTATAAACATGTTTAAGTTAAGAACAATTTCTTGAAGTAAATGTCTTCTAGAGTGGAGTTTAAAATCAGACATTAGCAATTTTCCTTCACAAAAAACAATTGCCACTCAAAAAATTAATGCTTATTGGGATTGTTAAAAATACAGTATGGATATATGAGTAATGGCCCTGAAAGTGAAACTAGTGAGCTGAGCTTGAATTCTAACTAATTATGCTCACTTCTGCACAAATACCCTAAGGAAAAGAATAACTCTTTCTCCCCACCTCCAGTTACGGGTTAAATAGCAAGAATAATTCAGTTCTCTTGCCTTGAACTGGTAACTAGTCTAAGAGAAAGAAAACACTAAATTCAAAAACCAACCTGAAAGAAGATGAACTTTGTCATTCTATCTTGCTCTAGACTAGTGATTCACAAACATTTTTTTACTCTGGGTTACATTTTCAGAATGAAAATTTGCTCACAACTCACCAAATTTTATGATAAAAAATACATACAAGAAGAAAGAGGGTTAAAGAAAGATAACTGTGGATTAGAAATCAGAATATTATCATTGATAAAACTCTCCTCCAATTTGAAGACATTAGTTATTATATTCTTAATACTTGATATAATGCATACATATCACAATGATAAAATCAGTCAATAACTATTTATAGTGGGACTCGTGCATGCAATTAAAAGTAATCCATAATAACATTTTAAATTCTGAAATCATATTTATTTTTGGCATATGAATGTTTTCAAACTGTTTTTTAAATATCTGATTGTCCTTCAATCATTTCACCTCTCCTGCACTTAAAAAGAGTGCCACACCGTTTGAGAACCACTGCCCTAGAGACACCACTGATGGTATAGTTGCAATAGATGCGATGGACCAATAATTCATGTGAAAGAAGCTACAGTTATCACTGAAAAAAAGAAAAAAAATGTCTTGAAAGAAAATCTATGTTTATATGTGGTCTTAATTAATCATTCAAAATACCGAAATTGATTTATTCAAAATTATTATAGTTTATCAGCTATTATATATATATATATATATATATATATATATATATATATAGAGATATAGATATGGAATATGGTTAGATTTTGAAGGTTGTCACAGTGCGTTTAGTAAAATAAAAGAAGGTAAATAAGTTGTATATTACCTATTATACATTAATATTTCGAGATTAAAATCTCATCTTCAGAATGTTAGGGTGATTGTGTTTGAGTCTGAGACTTTCAGCAAATGGTTCTTGCTGGCTGCTGCTGCTGCTTTTGTTAGTTGTAGTGTGTGTGTGTGTGTGTGTGTGTGTTTATGGATAGTTGGGATTTTTATGGTCTGATGGTATCAATCTGCTTTGATATATCATTTATCTAAATGTGTTGACCTGACCGTTAGTTTAATCCCTGCCAAAGTTGAAGAGGGTCATGGTCACTATAGTAAGAGCCTTTGATGGTTTTGGGCACCTGTTGCTTTTGAGACATTGTTTTAGGAAGTTGATTTGGCATTCTATCTTTGCACTATCTGTGTGTATATATATATATATATATATATACAGATATTTTTTTGCAAGGAAATTAATTACATTACTAAGACATGTTAGCTAATATTTAATAACTTATATTTTAAAAAAATCTATGACAAAGTAAGAAAACATTTTTCATGTGACATATTTCATTCTTTAGGACTTCAAACTAAAGCAATGTTTATTTTATGTGCATGTAAACACAGCTTTAATCTGTTGACGTACTAAAAGACAAAATGTGTTACGCAAATTGTTCTTAACATATAAAAATTTACACATCATTTACAACCCCCTCACCACACACACACACGTAAAATACCACACAGTGAGTACTGATGGTAATAAAACAATTTATGCATGAGAGTTGACACATTCATGAAGCTCAAAATTGCATCAAATGGTGAGAAATACATCATTCAACCCAAATTCTGACCTAAACTTCCTACCCCATGTACTCATAGTAGTCAAATAAAAATTGTCTACCTATTTAAAAAATCTAAGGTCCCATTATGTAATTTGCCCAGACAAAACTAAAAAGTGACCAGTCCAGATCTAAGCCATCTTGCCTCCTCTCCTCACCCAAATGTGTATCTCTATGGTTACAAACTGCTGATGGGCTAGTTTAGACACACCAAACTCCAATCCCCTACAACCACCACTTACACCTCACATTCCCAAAAATAAATTGTTTCCACCATTTATTTTCAGTTCCACATATCACCTGAAGAGGAGCAGTTCGGCTCCAAAACATGAAAATTTTTGTGCAGTGATACTATGCTTTTATTAACCATTGTAACAACTATTACAATATATATATATATATATATATATATATATATATATATATATATTATTATTATTTGAATATATTATTGGACTATTAATTGATTCATTTTCTATGGCTTATCAATGCATTGCAGACTATTTAAAGCCAGAAAATATTTTTAAATTGTAAGAATTTTTTCTTGGAAATGATAATGATTTACTGATACAAATCTTACTAATTAACCCAAAAGAGGTGGATTCCTACCTTTCCCAATGATATTTGCATATAAGTAAATAAATTGAACTGAAACTGGAACTTAGACACCAAGGAGAAGAGATATAAAGGGTTACACATTATATTTTTATTCATTGAGATAGTATTTAACTTGCGTCTGATATGTCAATTCACAATTCCAAGCCGTTATTTATTACAACATGTGGTTATCTATATATATATATATATATATATATATATATATATATATATAATGAACTGGGATCAAATTAGTATCTGACAGAATGATAGAATAAAGAACAAATAAGAAACATTTATTAATCTAACATGTCTGACATTTTTTACGGCTTCACCTGGTATTTTTATTTTTGTGTTGTTTGATACTAATTGGCTAAACAGGATTCATGTGCATTTGACTTGTTAAGCAGTTTTCATGTGTATGGAGAGATGCAGAGTTTTTCAAAATTCCTGACAGTTAACATATTCTAAGCTTAACTGCCAAAATAAATAAATAAATATTGCTATGTATGTAAGTGTATCATAATTCTAGTTTGTTTATGTGGGATTCAGATGATGATGTAAATCCCTAAATGAGTCAGTGTGTGTGTGTGTGTGTGTGTGTGTGTGTGGTAGACATTTTTGTTCGGTGATTGTCTGCTTGGGGACATTTTGACATAACCACCACTTGTGATAGATAAACATACATTAGATTCATTAAAAATGGATTTAATAAAGTTTGGTGATGTAATATTAATATTAAGCATCAGGAAGAGACAACTGAAGTTCCTGGGACATGCAATGAGGAAGGAGGGCTTGGAGAACTTGATACTAACAGGCCAGATAGAGGGAAAAAGAGACAGAGTAAAGCAGCAGATAACTTATTTGAAGGGCCTGAGCAAGTGGATGACAGAATGGGGGCTGCAAAAATGTTACAGGAGAAAGCATGCTAAGAGCCACCAGGGATAGGGAGACGTGGAAGGCCATGATCGCCTATGTCCTAAAAAGACAAGGCATATAGAAGAAGAAGAAGAAGAAAAAGATGTAATATACGTGTGTTGTGGTGCAGTGAATATCAGCTTGGAACAAGAAATTGGAGAGCCAAGTTCAAATTCCAATTAAATTTCTTTCATTCACTTAGGTGCAAATACCCTTGAGAAAAAAAAAGTATTGGTTTGCCTCTTCCCTCCAGTTATGGGTTAAATAATAGAACAGACTGGGTTCTGTAGCCTTGGATGACAACCAGTCTACCACAGAAAGTAATGGCAATCTACTGCAGGATAATCTTCTGTACAGTCAGTCATGTCTCGAAAGAGACGTGATCGCCCAAGCGTGTATCACATATTGCATGTAATTGACTGACTGATGAAACAGTGTTTTTACAGTTGATTAAATATCTTATCAGAATTCCCTTAATACAAAGAATTATGTTATTTTTTTGTAATTAAAGTGGAATTTGTAAAATCAATGTTATGGCCAGTTTTGTTCCTGTGTACTATAAAAAGTTGTCCCAATGTAGATTCTTTTCATGCTCATAGATGAGGGCTTTCAAGTTGTCTTGCCAATGTAAATCTTTTTACATTGCAAGCACTTTGATAAATTCAGTATCTGAATTGATGTTGGATTTATTTTTCTCCCTAATTATATCTTTGATAGCCTTGGAGGTGTTGGTAGACTCTAGTATTGAAGATAACTAATTTATTTGCAAGCTAGCAGTTTAGCTCGGTTTCACTCGGGTAGTTTAAGAAATAATAAGACTAAAAACATATGATGAATTTACATAGCAAATACTTACACAACGTTCACCCTCGTCACTTTTATAGATATAATGTAGAATGTCTCTATTGGATTAGGGTGGGAGGAGGATGGGCAACATATATAGATAATATAAAGTGGGGTGATCGATTCGTGTTACGATCAATACATAAACCAATCCCTGACTTTGTGGAGTGATAATATACATTTTTCTACCCCTAATTTTGGCTTTCTGAAAAATTTAAAGGTGTCATTAGCGTTCTAAAATTTTGATCTACATCTGAGCACAACTCCTGTCGAGCTAGACCGCAAAATGCAGACGCTAAGTCAAATCTATCAAACAAATACTTACACAACATCCACCCTCATCACTTTTATAGATATAGATTTCATAGATTGTGTTAGAGCATAAGTTCCCAACCTTTTTGCTGCAATTACCCCAAAATACAATTTCACTATTATCCATTACCCCAATGAACAAATAACGGTAATATAAGAAAAGAATTAATTATATTTTCATACATCAAAAGCAGACAAACATAATGGAAATTATCCAATACAGTAGTACCAATCTATAATAATCAGAGGTATAGTAGCCGTAACCTAGCCATGATTCTTAAGGTGAGTGTTAAGCTTGTATTGCCTGTGCCACTGCCAGTTTATTTATTTATTCTTTGCTTTGTAACTGAAAGGGCTATTCGAGCGTCGTTTGCCATGTTGAGTCTACTACGTTTCTTGGTCTTCATTCCAAGGACACAGTGTGAAATTACAAGCTGATTGCCTCTTCCCAAACCAAACATCCATTACCCGCAAAATATGGGCTCATTACCCCACTGGGGTAATTTACCCCAGGGTTGGGAACCATGGTGTTAGAGAATAGGAATATGAAATTTCTGTTGCTGATGTTAAAAGTGATATTATTCATGTCTAATTTTTTTTTTATTTGTGAACTTTGTATGCTTGATTTTAGTGTTGAGGATGGGTAGAGAAGAAGTATATATTTTCAATATATTTCTCTTCTTCACCTAGGTATTCTGGGTTACATATTCTAAGGGCTCTGAGGTAAAGCCCTCAGGAAAAAAAAAAGAAAAAGAAAAGAAAAAAAGGAAAGAAAAAGATGGAAATGGAAATGGAAATAAAAATTAGAATGTTTCTGTTAGTGGGTAAACTCTAAAATCTAATGTTATTGACATGTATTAACAAGATGTCAAGGAAAGAGAGAGATTTGTTTATTTCAAATTCATGTGTGAATTTTGATGGTAGGTTCTGTTATTAAGTTTTATTATTATGTCTAGTAGATTTTTAGTGCGTGGATATATTAGAATATTGTCTATATATCTGTGATAAGTAGAGGCTTTAGGTATGAGGTGTTTAAATGGGCCAAACTCCATAATTCTAGGAAAAACTAGTGTGGATACAACTAATGGGTGATCCCATTGATAAGTTGAATTATGCTTATAGAGATTTTTATTGGAATAGAATATGAATCCGGTTTCCATCTGTTTTTTGTGCCCTCTTTTACATAAGAGATATTTGTAGATCTAAATATAAGTCATACTAATTCAGGTTATATCAAATAAAGCATTTCAGCAGACAATTTACATTTAATATCAATCTACATTAGTGGATAATAATAATTACATTTTTAACTTAAAGCTATAAGATTTAGTTTTTTGCACTAAATTGTGTTTGCCAACCAACAAGATCCAATTTTTAAAAAGTCTTATTATATGGCCAAATGGTTAGAAAGTCTGCTTTCCAACCATGAGAACCAGGTTCGAATCTCACTATGGTAATTTGTCAGGAAGGTGACTTGTTGATGTAATTGACCTGTAGAGGTGATCCCAGAGTGTGGCATCTTTAGCAAAGTGCCTGAAAACCAAACCACAAGTTAACCCAAGCCTTTTGAGTGAAATTGGGTGGACAAAACTATTTGAGGAAAAAACCTAAACACATGATGAAAGTGAAATTATATATGGAAGCAGATGCACTGGATTACAATACCCCCAAAAGTTGTTAACTTAATGATACAAGAAAAAGAAAAAGGAAAAAAAAAGGAAAAGAAAAGAAAAAAACAAAAAAAACAAAAAAAAAGAAAAAAAGGAAAAGGAAAACGAAAGAAAAAAAGGAAAAGGAAAACGGAGGAAAAAAAAGGAAAAGGAAAACGGAGGAAAAAAAAGGAAAAGGAAAAAAACGGAAGAAAAAAAAGGAAAAGGAAAAAGGAAAAAAAGGAAAAAAAGGAAAAAGGAAAAAGGAAAAAAAGGAAAAGGAAGAAAAAAAAATTGGAGTTATTTACAACTGAATAACTATAGTGTTTGCACTGAACAGTGAGAAGGGGGCCAAGGATGATAATTAATGAAAACAAAAAAGATAATACTAGCCTTTATTTATTTCTCTAATTTGCACGGAAAAAAAAAATAGTATGCTGGAGTAACAGATTTTAGCTCAGGTTGTGGAATTGGAGAGCAGAGTTTGAATTTCATTCACTTACATGCTAATCAGTCAGTAAAGTGCCATACATGATACACGCTTGGGCAATCATGTCACGAGACATGACTGAATGGGCAGATGATTTTCCCCGCAGTAGGCTGCCATTGCTTTCTACAGTAGACTGGTTGCCAACTAAGACTATAGAACCTAATCTCTCCTGTTATTTAACCCATAGCTGGAGGAAAGAGACAGATTAATACCTTTCCCAAAGGTATTTGTGCACAAGTGAATGCAAAGAATTCAAGTGGAATTTGAACTCAGCTCTCCGATTTCTCGTTCCAGGTCGATATCCACTGCACCACAACACCCATCCTAATACCCTTAGGAAATGTATCAATCACTCTTTTCCACCCAGCTATGGTTAAATAATAGGACAGGCTGGATACCATAGCCTTGGGTGGTAACCAATCTAGGAGAAGGAAAAACTGAATTCAAAACCAGCCTGGAGAGGGTTGGGCTCTGTCAAGCTCTCTTGTCCAAAACACACCAGTGCTGCCATGACTAATGGTTTACAGGTTTAGTGATCACAAAAAAATTTAGTGTATAAAAAAATAAATAAATAAAAAAGAAAAAAAAACAAAACACAGCTCCTCTTAAAGCTTTGAACATCAGGGGAGCCTAACCTGTGAGGGGAATAGATTCAATTATAATACCCCCCCTCCCTATGTTTCACAATTATGTTTTTCTTAAAGGCTGACCCAAAATTTGTCACAAATTTCTCTGGTTCTAATTAAAATATCTCCAAATAAGCTTTTCTAATTTTAGCTCTACTCCTAATATGCAGATATTAATATTGGGGAAAATTAAAAATAACCAAATGACTCTCAAAAAGTTGCACCAACCTGCAATTAAACAATGCCTGGCAGGCATAACAACAAAAGCATGAACAAAGTTATACTGGTCTTTTCTTTTGATCTCAACAGTTAAGAGGATGAGGAAAAAATAAATATCTTTCTCTCACCTGTGGTTGTCTGAGCCTGTGTCTGGGGTGTGACAAGCCGTACATATTGCAACTTATCACCTGGAACCTGTACTTGATGTACTGATTGTGCGGAAACTGTGACATGCCGTATGTTTGCTGCTTGTTGCTGTGTAGCTACCTGTATAGGTTTGCTCACAGGCAACTGGATTTGTTGAGTAGAAGACTTAGGCTGCTTTAGAGAAGAATAAGAAATTAGAAAAGAAATGTCATTTTTATACGACTTGAGTCAATGCTAAAAAGAAATAAAGAAACATCAACAACAATAATTAACAATTGAAAACATACAGGGAGCAATGGATGAATTGTCACCTAAATTACACACAAATGAAAATAACAATATCTCACTTTTAACAGATATATTTAACAAATTTACACAAAAATATCTTTAAATACAAAAGAGTAAATTTATTCAATAAAATCACCATTGGCTTCAACCACTGTCTCCAGATGACTTCAGAATCTTTTTTTTTTTTTTAACCGTATCACCCCGAGCAAGGCAGTAATGCCACTGATGTGCAGGGGGCTACGTAACAGTGAAAAGATTGGAAAAGAGAAAGCCGGAAACCATATCCTAAACAGGGAACAAGGGACGAGCCTCTTAACCTGTTCAATAGACGTGAGCGGAGTGTGAACCCGGCGATAGTTTAGTCTATCTACTCCAATTAAAAAAAAAAAAAAAGTGAGAAGACTGGAAAAGAGAAAACCGGAAACCGCATCCTAAACAGGAAACAAGGGATGAGCCTCTTCACCTGTTCAATAGACGTGGGTGTTGCAACTCTTCTGGATAATCTTATTTCAGTTGATGAATGCTGCCATAATCTTTGCCTTCAGTTCATCTTTGGTGTTACAAGGAGTATTGTTGGTCTCTGGCTCAACTGCGCCTCACACATAATAATCAAGGGGGTTGCAGTCTAGGGAGTTACATGACCATATGTATGGTGACCTGGTCACAGAAATTATCTGACAGCCCCATAACTAGGTTCTCGTGCTTGTGCAGCATAGTGCAGAGTCCTGTTGCCCGATAGTCTTCCAGCAGCCACCCTCTTGACCAAAGGTAGTACTACCTTGTCAATGCACTTGATGTATGAGGACCTGTTGGAAGATGAACCAAGGTATAATGCTGCTATCACTAGTGATCACTCCAAACACGTACGTAATCAACATTACTCATCCAACTCTTTCTGAATCGAAGATAGCATCAGCCATGCTGAAGGAAGGCAGAGAGGGATTTCTCAGATAATCAACAAGTTTGAGTTTTGTTTAACGGCATATCAACCTCTGTGGGTTATTTAATGCCAAAAAGGTGGGTTTTTAAGGTATTTTTTTAATGTTATGTTATAGTGAGAAGATTGATTTAGTCAGATTTTTTTTTTTTTTTTTTTTTTTTTTAGAAAACTGAAAGTGTCTTCTAGTTTTGTATTAAAAAATGTTTTATGGCACTAAATTTTCTTCAAAAATGTATTGTTGATAATATTTTTCCTTCAAAAATGTATATTTTTCCATATAAGTCTATTTTTATGTATATATTTCTATAAAAGTGCATTTTTATACTTTCATAATGTTTTGACCCCAATTTGGCGGTTAAGTATTTGCTCATAACTGGGACCCTAACAGATGCTACCACTCCAGGTCAGAGTTGACCTGGGACAACAGTAATTAAAAAGTGGTTCCATGCTCCCCACAACCTCCCAATCAAAGGCCTTGCTGCCGAATGCAGTTTACCATCATGCCCAGGACCCAGATAATCAACAAAGGAAAGTTTAGTTTTGGAGGCGTTATTATTGACAAGCCATCTTTTGCTCCAGTTAATGACATTATTTTGGATATCAGCTGCCATTTTGACCTTTTCGGACTAAATCAGCCTTACTATCAAGGCAGGAGTAGCATAGATGCCTAGTTCAGAGCTGATGTCATCAGGAAGATCATTAATGAAAATTAAGAACATTGTTGGACCAAGAATGAAGCCTTGGGGAACAACCACATTAGTACAAAAGGATCTAGATGAGTGACCGTTCAGGATAACATTCACTTCATGAGTTGAAAGGAAAGGCTGGATCAGCTCAAAAATGTGTCTGGAGACACCATAACTTTTCAGCCTATGGAGAAGACCTGTATGCCCGACCCTGTTAAAGGCTTTCAAGATGTCCAATGTTACTGCCCAGGCATCACAGATTTTAATTAGAGCATGATAGACTTTTTTCTAAAATTACTGTCAGTGTATCAGCAGTTGATCTGGAGAAATGAAAGCCATAGAAATGAGAGATGATGAAACAATTCAGAATTGATAAGGAATTTCTTAAAAATAGGTAGAAGGCTAATAAGCTGATAGTCGGAAGGATTGAACAACTCATTAGCATCCTTAAAAACTGGAATAACAGTTGATGACTTCTAGCAGGCAAGAAAACAGGAAAGCAGAAGCCAGTGAGGCATTTATTATACATCTTATTAAAGTGATACCATCAGGTCCACCTCCTTTATGGGGATAAAATTTGTAACACGTTCTTTAAATGCTTTGAGATGAGTCATCAGCAATGTTTTCCTGGCTTCATTAAGAATGTATATTACAAATTTTTAAAATAGATTTCCTCTTTGATACTTAGATTTTATGAATTTAAGATTGGATGTACATTGTGGCACAGTGGATATCGGCTCAGAATGAGAAATCAAAGAGAAAGTTCAAACACTAGTTGAATTTGTTGCCTTCACTTACACGAAAATACCCTTAGGAAAGGTATTAATCTGTCGCTTCTCTCTTCTGCTAGCAGGGCAGATTGGGTTCTATAGCCTTGGTTAGCAATCAGTCTACTGCAGAAAGTAATGGCAACCTACTGCAGGAAAATCTTTTCCCCAGTCAGTCATCTCTCTTTTGCGACATGATCACCCAAGTGTGTATCATGTACAGCACTTAACTGACTGACTAGAGTGGCAGTAAATTCTCATCATCTTACAGTTAAAATGACTAGATGTAACTGTAAGTTCTATGCTAACAGTTTCTTCTCTCACACTTCTTACTTGTGGAATTCTCTACTGGCTTTTTGCTTCCTGGTGAACTATGATCTTCAAAAATTTAGATGCAATGTCAATCATTATCTTGTCCCCCTTAATTCCTGTTTTTTCATTGTTCTCTTAATATGGTTTTCTTTTTCACATATTCTCTAACGCTTAGTAACCCCCCTGCATCTTAGTGGCTTTATTTCCTTGATTGAAGTGAAATGATAAAAAAAAAATCTTAAAAAGCAAAGCAAGTCAAATTTACAAACATTTGATTTGTTCCTTATTTAAACAATGTTGAAAATATGAATTAAATCTGACAAAATCAATAAACTGACTATTTAGCTGCTTACAAATTTATTACATGATATCTGGTTCTATGTCCTAAGTAAGAAAGTAAATAAAAAATTCTTCTATGTCCCAAATAAGTAAATAAAAAATAAAAAAATTGTTCTATGTCACAAGTAAGAAAGTAAAGAAATCCAGTACCTATTGATTCAACAAAAATAAGCACAGGCTCAACATATTGTTGACTCATAATCAAAAATTGAACAAACATCTCACAAAAAAGCAAATATTAATTTTCATTTCTTTTTTTTTTTTAACCTACATGGAAAAATTAATAATAATTAACAGGTTCATAGAATAAAATTGATCATCAGCTTCTCTTTTTAAGATGGCCTCTTTTGTATCAAATACAAAACTGGTACAGTAATGTCAGTTGAATTTTTTTTTTAATTTATAAAAGCAAATGTCATAGTTCAAATAAATGTACCAATGGTAATTTTTTTACATAAATTTAATAAACCTGGAACAAAATAAATATGCCAGAGAGAAAATTTATTTGAAAAATAATAAGCATGCCGTACCAAATACACACTTCTTTTTCACTTAATCTATCCAAAAGCTTTCAGGTGTACAATCCATATGATAAATAAAGTGGGAAGGGTCTCTTTTTCTTTTTCATGTAATATCACCAATATTGTAAAATCAAAAAGCAGTAGCAAAACAACATTTATATTAGCCTTGCAAACAAATGTGTAAATCAGGCCAGGGTGAATTTATTAGCAAAAAAAAAAATTCAAAAGCAAATCTTGCACGTAACATTAAATCAGCTGCGAGGTTTTGGCATATGACACAAAATAGGTTGTTGACATTCCACATTACTTCAAACAAAAGGTTAGGAAGGAAACCATCATCAATACTGGAAAGTGCAATAAAAGTTGTTAAACTTGAGAAATATATTTTCCAAAAAAAACTGTTTTAATAGAAAGATTTTCATTATTTACATTGCTCAGACTGTTGTCCTCATCTTTATTGCCATATTTACAATGTTTCGGCCATTGTGCACCCTAGCCTTCCTCAGGTGCTAAGAATTTTGAACTAAACCCTTTATTACAATCACTGGGGTATATCATTCTCATTCCATGTGCGATGACACTTCCAGATGCCATGTAGTTATCTCCTTTTAACTTAACTCTTCGAGTTATTTATTCACCACTGATGTAGCCTGGTATTGAACTCACAATTCATTGGATCAAGTCACTGGAACTAACTCATGCTTATATCCACTGGGCCATGTGTCCTTGAGGAGTGAGAATGATATACACCAGTGAGCAAAATAAAGGGTTCAGTTCAAAATTCCTAGCAACTGAAGAAGGCCAGAGCATACAATGGCCAAAGCATACAACAGTCCAAGCAATGTAAATAATGTAAATTCTACCTCATCTAAAAAGTATAGACAAATATAGAAAGATTTTATAAATTTAAAACAATGGTAGCACTAGCTGTTTGGTCAATGAATGCCGAAAGGAAACAGCTAATATCAACATCATCCTAACACTTAACAAGCATATTTGCAAACATTTTTCGCCCTGTTTTTTTAATATTGTTGGGCATGACCAGAAAAAAAAAAAAACTCCCGATTTCTTTCCATACAGATTATGAAGATCTTAAAATATATTGAACAAATGTTGGCAAAGTTGAGTCTTCGTGCTCAAAAGACAGTTTTTCCTTTGACACCAGTATTAGTTTAGCTACCTTCACTCCTTGGCAATGTTTATTATTTTAAAGTAACAATTAGAATTGTAATAAAATCTAAGCATATAATGAAAGCAAATTTATACATTTTCCGAGGGTTCTTGAGAATATCAATCATTTATTAGATTGTTTATTTACGAGAATAATTGTATATTTACAACATTCTAAAAACTAATACAATTGTATTAAAACTAATGCAATGTAACATTTGTCATTTACCAATTTATCTAAATCTAAAGTAATTTAGAAATGGAACTTTGTCTGTGTGTGTCTGTTACCTATGGACTCCGAAACAGCTGAACCGATTTTCTTGAAAATTTACACAGTTGTACTATAAGCGTCTGCGAGTGTTCTTAGCTAGGTTTTGTGTCGTGGTACCCTTGATAAATATCGGAAAACGATAATCGAAAAAATTGGGTTATAGAAGGAGTAGTCTGATTTTAATCAAATCTGATACACTCATTGACAAAGACATAAGAAACGATATTCAGAAGTTTCAAGGTTGCAGTTCTTATAATAGTGCAGGAAATCGATTATATATATATATATATATATATAAAAAAGCAAGATGTTTGTGCGTGTGTCTGTTTATCTATCTGTATGTCCTTTATACAAATCCACAATTTTTTTTATCCGATTCTCACCAAACTTCACACAAATATTCTTTAGGCTGAGTCTGAGCTCCAGGACCATGGATTAGTTTTAAAGCGTTCATTACACCCGAGCAACACCCGGCTATACTGCTAGTAAAGAAATAAATATCAAAATTTTTATTCATAAATTTATAAACATTTACTAAACCATAAAAATATGTGAACTACAAGGAAATCCTTATATACAAATATAAAATTTGTATCAATTAGCCAATATCACTCACCAGTTTTACCAATTGCAACAGTTCTTTGTCAGTCAGATTTGATTGTTTAACAGCATATCAACTCCATATGGGTCATTTAAGGCCAAAATTTCAATTTCTTGGAAGCCTTGAAGCAATAAAAATATGATGTTATTCTGCTTTCAAATTTGAATATATGGTAGAGGATACTCAGATTTTGTGAATATACATGTTTGTGTAGATTAAAGGTGGTGATATATGTGTTTTATTTTGTTTTGTTTGTTGAAGTTATATTTTGGAATACAGTTTGATTTAAGAAACTGTCAGATATTATATGGATTAATGTTATAAAAGAGTTCTTTCATGTTGGTTGTTTGGTTGATTTTGTTTAGCAGCACATCAACCTCTGAGTTATTTAATGTCAAAATCTAAATATTTTGAACATTATGGCTTCAACTACAGATAAAATGTAGTATTGTTGGTAATTTTACTATTAATATGTACTATTCCTAATTTTTTTATATAAACTCTATTGCTGGTTCTTTTTTACTATAAAAATATATGTTTATACTTTCACAGTATTTTTTTGTTTGTTTGACAGTTCACTATTTGCCCATAGCTGGGACCCTAACAGCTGCTCCCACCACTGGTTAGGGTGGACCTAGAAACAACAGCTATTAAGGGATGGTTCCATGCTTCTCAAAAACTTCAATCTTCTCATCAGAAGCCTTGCTGCTGGATGTAGTTTATTACCATACTTAGGATTATCACCAGTCAGCAATTTGTTGATAATCAGTAATCTTTTAGCAGATTTTCTAGACCTTTTTTTAAAAAATTAGCAACAATTTAAAGATTTCTTTTCAAATAATAAATCTTCATAAAATGGTCAATAATAAATATTGCATTGTACTTGGTTCATATATTTTTATTATAATAAATATTGTCAAGGAAATCTCGATTATATACAGTAAAAATGGTGTCAAAAAAAATAAACAAAAAAAAAACATCCTTTTGAAACACTGTTTTTTTTTTTTGAGCTGGGTGGGGAGTAACAAGGTTAAACATTACCTTTACTTTTTCATTTTATCATTCAATTACCTACTAAAGAGCGGACTATAATTCACACAATATTAAATTCATTTTACTGGCCAATCACAGCATGAAGGTAATGAAAGATACAGCCTCACTCCCAAAAACTCAAACCTTTACTCCATCTTTAACTTTCAGTCAAGTCTCTAAACTCTACCTACACAAATCAAACCTTTGGTGATTGGCTTCCTATCCATAATACCAATACTGCAAATGTCAGATAATATTTTCATTGGATTAGATTATGCTGATTTTACAACATGTGCATTGTGGTGCAGTGGATATCGGCGAGCCAATTTCAAATTCCAGCTGGAATTCATTGCATTCACTTACTCGCAAATACCCTTGAGAAGGGTATTAATTTGTCTCTTCCATCCAGTTATGAATTAAATAATAGGACAGATTGGGTTCTATAGCCTTGGTCGGCAACCAGTCTACCGCAGAAAGCAATGGCAACCTACTGCAGGATAATCTTCTGCCCAGTCAGTCATGTCTCTTTTAAGACATGATCGCCCAAGCGTGTATCACGTATGGCACTTAACTGACTGACTACACACACACACAGAGCCAAATCGATTCACCCACCCCACCCCACCCTAAAAAAAAAAAAAAATGAAAAGTATTCTAATTTGCAGATATTTCTGAAAATTTATCAATGAAGATTTTTTGGAGGTGGAGGGGAAAAAAGAAAAATAAATTATTCAGTGTGAGAACCAAAGACAATCAAGTGAATTCTGAGAAGAAACTTACTAAAGTTCCCTGTTTGATGATTAACTTTGATGGCGACATTGTTATGGTGGCTGGCTTAGAAATGCCAGCCCCTGCCGTTGAACTGTTTATGGTAAGCATGGACCGTTCCGTACCACTTATTGTCCGGGGAATCATGGTCGCATTTGAGGAAGCTAAGACAGCCCGTTGTGGAGATTTAGCAATAGATACAGGTATCATGGTGATTTTGGTTGGAGTTTTTGCTGGGGATATTGGCAGCTTGGTTATGTGCACCCCTGACTTGGTAGGTGTACCTGGCATTGCAGCTATAACAGTCTTACCAGCAGATACAATACCTTGAGAGGATATGGTGATAGTCTTTGTTGGTGTCTGAGAGTTCTGTGCCTGTGGTAAGACACTGATCCCTGGGCCTATAGAGTTCAAAGCCAGCAGCTGATTTGGAATCTGTACAGGAATTGCCTGAGGTTGTTCAAGAGATGAGTTCTTTCCAGCAGTGTTGGTGATAATGACCTTGGTAACCACTGGAGAAACAGTTGAACTGTTAACAAGTGATCTTTTGCAAGACAGTGTTTTGTTAACAGCTTCGATAACAGCAGATGTCCCTGAATTTGCATGCTCACTAACAGCAATGTCTGGAGCCATGGTGACAAGATAGGTAGGTTTGGACCAGCCTTGTTCAGGCTGTGCCTCTGAAAAGGGTAAGCAGTCAACAGTGTTAGCCGACTGCATGTTAGACACTCCATCGCTGCTACTGTTTTGAGATATTGGGGTGGAGGCACTAATTCCTTGCAGTGAGTCAATCTGAGAGTGCACACTCTCAATCACTTTATCCTGTATGATTTGAGAAAATTCTGTACCAGTTGCACTATTGATGGTTTCCAATGAATTACTGTTGGAAGAGTTCAAAGTCTCTATCACATTTGACGCTGTAATTGCAAGTTGGTTTGAATCACCAGTACAAAGGATGCCGTCAACTACATCTTTATCAGTGCCTGCAAAAAAAAGAAAAAAGAATAATAAAACAAATTTTAAAATAATGGTGGTTGTCTTTTGTCAAATATTTTACAAGCATTTATGAGTTTGCAACTTTAGCTTCTTCAAGTCAATGGTCAAATATTATCTAACCCCCTTTATGCTCATAATCTTTACTCCTTATTACCTACTTTTTAATTCATATCACACACCTCATTCATCAATCATTTTAACAGTAAACCTCTACCTTGAATGTCTCTTGAGCCTTGAATTGGACGAATTTTAGTATTAAAAAAAATTGGGGGGTACATTTTTCTCCAATATATTCAAATCAAAACTAATATATCACAAACACATATTTCAATATGCAACTTCTTATTTCAGTAATGCAGCTTCTACAAGTTTTAATAATTCTATATAAAAATAATTTTTTTTTCAATCATTTCACCACAAGCAAGACAATAATGCTACTAAGACACAAGGGGTTACTGGGAGTGATAGAGAATGAGAACACTTTAATGAGGGGAAAAGAAAATAAAAGAACAGGAATTGGAAAAAACAGAAGATGTTGCATTTAAACTTTTGAAGATCTTCGGTGGCATGGAAGCAAGAAGCCAAAAGAGAGTTCCACAGACAAGAAGTACAAGAGAAGAAAGCATTTGAATCAAACTTAGTGTTACATCTAGCTATTTCAACAGTAAAATGATGAGACCTAGTTGCCGATTCAGTAATATGCTTAAATTTATGCAAATCAAGTCCCAAGTAGAGCTCATTCAAACAATTGCCATGAAAAATATTTATAAAGAAGATAGAGGGAAGCTATGTCGCTACAGTGGGAAAGTGACTGAAGTGGAGATGTCAGGTTTGTCTAACAAATAACATTACAGGTACTTCTTTAAATTTTGTTGAGAATCTTGAGATATAAAGCAGGAACATCAAACCAGATAATACCAATATTCAATGCAAACATGAATGGGACATTTATGAATGTTTAAGATGCATTAATCATTTACTTTGAGATCATCAGTTCTGAATAGTTGCTTTTTCTTTATCTCTTTTTGTCAGTAATGTCATTGAAATCTTGTTGAAATTAATATTATAAGTAACAGACAGATTTTAACTTGACACTTTTAAAAGAAAAAAATATGACCCAAATTAAGTAGATTTTGAACAAAATTTAGTTAAATTAACCAGTTTTTGTCAATATTTTACTGTTTTTTTTAAACTTTGAACCCACCCACCTCAACTTCAAATAATGCTTACAATATATGCCTGAGACTAAATTTTGTCTCCTTTTTAGTATAAGTTTTAAAATATTGAAAACAATTTGGTATTTTTTAAGATGAGAGGGGGTGATACTCATCACATCATTGACATCATAATAACACTATCATTTCAGACATTAAAAACAAGAATCAAAAGAGATTGCTATAACAAATTTAAACTGCAAGGTATTGAAAAGGTTTTAAAAAATAGATCACATTTTTGTATGTACAAGTGACATTTGAAAAAGTATTTACTAATATGATATGTTTATTATTATGCAAATAAAACATTGTGCATACATCACCAGCATATGTTACTTTTCATAGTTGCCATCAAGATTAAGGTACTTGTCACATTGGTGTATGAATACATAAATATCCTCCTCAAAGAACTTAGTAACAAGTAATTGGAGCCACCCTGGCACCTCTACCAACAGCAGTATCTTTTGCAAATAAGCACTTCCTAGATAAATGTAATTTGAATGGCCTAAACAAGTCATAGTTATAACTTTCCTTCAGATTATGAGGTGAATGTATTTTTTTTTTTTTTACAGCTTAACTCTTTTCTGGAATATATATAAAGCAGAAAAATATTTTGAATTGTAAGAATTTTTTTTTCTTTTGTAAGTGAATACTGACATAACAATTTTTCCAGATACAAGTCCTACTATTTGGCCCATCACTCAAAGAGAAGAGATGGATTCAAGAGTATTTCAGTGAATAATAAACCTGGCTGGAATTTGAACACTGCTTTCCAATTTTTCATTATTGGCCACTATCCAATTACACCACATACACCTTACACTTTTGATAAAATAGCCATGCATGGAGAAGCATTGTCATGAAGCAGGATTACATAAATATCTTGGTCTCTTTCAACAGCTTCTCTGACTGTCTAGTGTTTCACAGCATCTGATTGCATTAACTGTTTGATTATTTTAATATGAAATCCATGAGCAAAACACCTTCATTCCAGAACACAATTGCCATCAATTTCTTTGCTGAATTCTAAACTTCATTGGTGGGTATTGGGGGGGGGGGGGGGGGGGGGAGCAATTATCATTCATTTACCTTTGTCTCTGGCAACCATCTACAGCTGTGGTTTCCAAACAGTGAGGTGTGCATAATAGATGAGACAGAATGATTGAAAGAAAATCAAAGATTTAGAAACCACTTTAAAAAATTCATGTACCAAAAATAAATATGATTTCAAAATTTAAAATATAATTATGAACTTTATCACTGATATTTTTGCTTATATCAAATATTAAAATAGAAACTAAAGTGCACGAATTAAAGGAGAGAGCTGACTTTGAATCCGTAGTTATGTCCCTTTAACCGTCTCTGCATTTTATTTTTAAATGTACTTTTTATCACAAAATTTGTTGAGGCACAAGCAAATTTTCATTACAAAAATGAGGTACAGATAAAAAAAAAGTTTAGACAACTAATCTACAGGATGAAAAAACAGAGTCCACAAACCGTGACCTTCCCAGATATGAAAAAAAATATTGGTAACAAAATTCTAGAAAAACGGCATTGATCAAAATGCAGATTTTGCAAGCAGAGACACCTGCAAATTAATTCCAGGGTAATGCAATGTACTCCTGGTTCTATCAGTCATGATCATATACTCCAGAAAGTCTCTATCAGATCCCTCCCCATACCATGCTCAAGGCTGAAAAGGAACGCGTTTGTGGAGAAAATCGGTTAATCATTCAGTCAGTTAAGTGCTATACGTGAAACACGCTTGGGCGATCATGTCTCGAAAGAGACCTGATTGACTGGGCAGAAGATTATCCCGCAGTAGGTTGCCATTGCTTTCTGCAGTAGATTGGTTGCAAGCCATAGATTGGTTGCAAGCCAAGGCTATAGAACCCAATCTCTCCTGCTATTTAACCCATAACTGGAGGGAAGAGACAGAGTAATACCTTTCCCAAAGGTATTTGTGCATATTTTGCCCTTGAAGAAATGTTATGATGCCAATTCTGTATTTGTCCCCTATTTTATTATAGTTGGGTTTTTTTATGTCAGATATGCATGGAATCAGTATTAAGTATTATTGTGTACCTACTGTTGTTTTCTGTTTAGAAATTTCAAAATGTTTGATTTCGAATCAATGTACTTTTTATCACAAAAGACCTTTGCTTTACTTCTGGATGCGCATTGTGGTTTAATCAACATTAGCTCCAAATTTAGAAATCAGGGAGCTGAGCCCAAATTCCAGTCAGGTTCATTACATTTACCTACACAGAAATACTCTTGAGAAAGGTATGCATCCATCTCTTATCTTCCCTCTTCACTTTGTTCAGTTACTTTCTATCATCTCAGTCATTATCAGAAACAGTGTAGTAGGCAAGATTTTGTTGATTACAAACTGGAATTTATTTTTAGAGTGCGAGAATTCAAATTAGAACAAACTGACATGATGTTCAATGATTAAATAAAACCAGAAAATACAAAATATTTTTTTATATCCTTTTCAAAATTCTGTGAACTATTTTTTTCATGTTATCTAGTAAAGGGATAAGATATTGTTTTTAAAATTTCACTTTCTACAGATGCTTTTGTTTGCGTGAAAGAGTAAAAAAAATGAGAAGCTGAGAGAATGACGCAGCCCAAAAGCAAAAAAAGATTTTTTTAAAAAAACGAAAAAAAAAAAAAAACGAAAAAAAAAAAAACGAAAAAAAAAAAAACGAAAAAAAAAAACACGAAAAAAAAAAAAAACGAAAAAAAAAAAAAAACGAAAAAAAAAAAAACGAAAAAAAAAACGAAAAAAAAAGTTTTAGTTTAAAGAAACAAAAATATCAATAATAATTCAATCTACAAAAACTGCCACTTACAGCTGCAAGAAAGAGTAATAAAGATTACCAACAACGTAATAAATATAAGCACAGCTATAATATATAGCAGCACCTGGTGCAACTTAGTTTCACAAATGGCTACCTGTTTACTGCAGTCTGTCCACATTTTCTATGCAAAAAGAATGGTCCATGGCATCAATCAGCCTTTAGTGAACATAAAAAAAATCAATTTTACAATTCTTCACTTCTCACAATGAAGGTGAAGGTTTCCTAAATTCTGTTTCATAGTAAAAATCCAAACAATTACATTGACGCAAATGATGAATTTGTACTAATTATTAACACTTATCACTCTGTAGGTGGCTACTTCATTTGCTGTGCAAAAAGTTTATCTCGCCATTGAAATTCAATGTTCCTAAACAATACTGTTTGAATTTCATATTTGTACTGTCATATTTTGCTATGGCAACAAGTCAACTTTGAGTGAAATTACTAATAAGGATATTACAATCGAGACACCTTGAAAAAGAATGCAATGGGAAGGAAATTAACATTAATAATGCAAAGTGCTAAAGGTTAGAAGATATAGCCATAACAGGAACATTTCATGAGAAAGAAATAAAGTGAACTGCTATATAATATCTATCCTCCTATATGGTATTAAATGCTGGACAATTCCATCACAAATGAAAAAAAAGGTTTCAGACAACAGAAATATAGTTCTACAAAAGGTTGTTGAGAATACTGTAGACAGAACATTTAAGCAACAAGAAAATTTTAAGGTAAATTGGAGCAAAAAGGACAATTTTAAGGTAAATTGGAACAAAAAGGACAATTTTATTTAGACAGAAAGAGTTGAAATTTCTGGAGCAGAAATCAGAAAGGAGGGATTGAAGAATTCAACTCACAGGAGAGGGCAAACTTACCTAACAAGTGTATATAAATGGGTAGCAGAAAAGGAACTTGGAGATATAGTAAGGGGATAAATATAGCTTAGAGCTACAAAGGACAGCAAGTTGTGGAGAGACATGTCCTGAAATAAAAGAAGATTAAGTGGTATAAACTGATTTATATAAAATGATTTACATATAAAAAAAAAAAAAAAAAAAAAAGTACAGGCAGATGTCAAATCTGAAACTATCTCTGAGGTGAAGGGCTGATGGGGATTATTATCACTGAGTGAAAACTGATTTCAAGATAATCCCTTTCCAAAGCCAGTTAGTCATAATACTATCAATATAGACTACTATAACATCTTAAATTTATGAACAACCCTGAAAGATTTTATAATATAAAAACTGGTATTTTTTTTTTTTTTTTTTTTTTTTTTTTTAGTCGTATCATCCCGAGCAAGGCGGTAAAGCCACTAATGTGCAGGGGGCTACGTAATAGTGAAAAGATCGGAAAAGAGAAAGCCGGAAACCACATCCTAAACAGGGAACAAGGGATGAGCCTCTTAACCTGTTCAATAGACATAGGTGGAGTGTGAACCGGGCGATAGATCTATCTACTCCAATTGAAAAAAAAAAAAAAGAAACCAAAATGAGAAGATTGGAAAAGATAAAGCCGGAAACCACATCCTAAACAGGGAACAAGGGATGAGTCTCTTAACCTGTTCAATAGAAATGGGTGGAGTGTGAACCGGGCGATAGATAGATCCATCTACTCCAATTGAAAAAAAAAAAAACAAAGTGAGAAGATTGGAAAAGAGAAAGCTGGAAACCACATCCTAAACAGGGAACAAGGGATCGAGCCTCTTAACCTGTTCATAGACTATAATTTAGAACTTGTGAAAACCCAGTGCTACTAAGTTTTAAATTTGGCTAATATCAAAATAGAACTACAAAATTTTAAATGAACTAAGTTTAGATCAAATGATATAGTCAAATCTGGCCACACTTATCTGTAGTTTAAAAATAATAAAAAATAAAATAAAAAAATTCATCTATTTTAAAGGTAATAAAAATAATATACAAGATTGAAATATTATATCTAGGATGTGAGAGTTGTTTAATGGTTATCAGCAAAGAAATTGAAATCAGTCATGCCACATTCAAATTTTGCCCAAGGTTTACTTTGCACTAATGTTCTTGGAAAAGGCATGAATTCATCTTTTCTATCTCTAGCTATGGGTGAAACAGCAGAGCAGACCGGGCCACGGGTGAAACAGCAGAGCAGACCGGGCCACGGGTGAAATAAGTAAACTAGGTAAAGCAACCAGTCTAAATTTAAATTCAACTCTCCCAAAAAGTTATTGCAATTTACATATATTAAAAGGAACTTTCAAATAGTTCTTATATCTTGAAGAGATATAAAATGGATTATATATGTATCAACTCTACATTAATATACACTCATATTTTTATTTAAATATTTGCATTATAACGTATCTATTTTCTATACTTAGCAATGTCTGGCACAGGGTGAGAATAATAAGGAAACAAAAATGAATTAAATTGATAAGCATTAGCTTAAGAAACTAACATACAATCTATCACATCAAAGCAAGAACCCAAACATTTTAATAGCCAAACTGTGAATATCTACTGGTGGGCAACCGTATTTAATTGGGGTTGGGGGGATAAAAACAATAGCATAAATACTAACTGTAACTGGTTCTAGGTTTCCAAGATGCCACAGGAAGATCAAGATAAGAAAGAAAAGTAAAATAGTAGTACTTTTATTATTAGCAACATTAATCCAAGATCTACTTTCAGAAGTGGCGAGAATAAAAATAAACTGATATCACTCATGTAAATTTCTTAGACAGTGTTTTTTTTTTTGTTTTTTTTTTTTTGTTTTTGTTTTTTGTTTTTTTAATTACTTTCTCCCGGCTTGGTAAACCTCACAGTAATCAACATGACAATCTGAAATTGTTACATTTTCTTAGAGGAAACATTTTTCTTATTCATCCTTGACTAGTTTTTCTTCCATTTTATTTCTGTTACTTTCTTACCACAATTCAAAAGTCATTTTTACATGTTACAACTGTTAAAGAACATGCACCCTTCTGCAAATTAATTGAAACAACTACATTAGTTTCCTTTCATTCACCATTCAGTCAGTTTTAGACCTACTGAAGTGACAGGGTGTAATTGATTTCTATTTTTTCCTCACATTAGGCCATTTGCAGTGGTGTGCAGTAATGTGATTCTATTTTCAGGGTGTATGATGAAATTTGTTAGGCCTTGAGAAATATCGAGTCATCCATGATTGCATCAGATTTTTTATCACACCCAGACACTACTGTCTCAACTGTTGATTAGTTGTTCTATGGCTATTGTCTGCAATGGCTGTTATTCCAAGGATGCATACTAAAATTGTAACACTGCGTGAACACACTGGCAAGCATTACAGAGAGATCTCAAATATTGTTGTTGTCAGCCTTTTAACTGTCAGTCATGCCATCAAGATAAAGTAACAAACTAGATCCATTAGTCCAATATATAAAGGAATTTGCAGTCAGAAGAGAAAAACAATGCCAAGATACAGGGTATATGTGATCACAGAAAGTGTGAAAGATCCTAGGAAGACATTAATTGTTTTTCAATTGTTAGGGTGTAGCTATATGTGTAATTTAGAATTGTGGCTGCTATTGATTCTCCAGGGTAAAATTAGTAAGTCATCATTTGCCAGATGATAATCAAGTTCAAATCAAATGTCAAGCTGCTTCTTGGAACCAATCTACTATGGATAATATATCTTATGGATAATATGTTTCTATACTAAGTACTAAAAAGTCTTCAACTCAGCCCAAAATCTGGCCACATAATCAAACACCATACCAGTGGGGTGGGGATAGTTCAATAACTTTTCACCACCCACTCATATGTGTACATGTATGTTGGATTACATACAAAGGGATACTGACTGAAAACTGTAAATCTGATAAATTACCCTTTTTTTTTTTTTTTTTTTTTAAGAAGGGGTGTCAAGTCAAAAACTTTTCAGCATCCACTCTTGAGTGGGAAAGGGTTACACACACAAGGTCATATTAAATAGACTTCAGCCTAAATGATCAAATATCATATTTTGAGGAGAGAAAGAGGAGTCAGGATCAGTTTAAGAACTGTTTAGCATCTACTCATGTTTGCCTATACATAGACACTGGACAACACCCAGCAGTGATTTCAATATACACTTTCATATTTACATATGTTCGATCCCTGGCATTGCACATTTAATCTATAAATATAGCATACCTTAAAACTATATACAAGGTACTTTCCACAATGTAGCAAAAATCAAGCCTAAATGTTTGTATCTTAAAGTAGATACTTTTAGTTTCCTTAAAAAAATAAAAATTAAAAAAATAAAAATAAAAAATCGAGTGGTTTATCTCAAATAGATTAAAAAATTATGGCATTTCAAAAGTCAACAAAATCTAAATATGATTTTCTTGTTTGTTTTTGTTGTGGCGGAAAATAACTTCTAATTCCAAATACTTCAAATATATATAAAATCAAAAAATGTAGGAAATTTCTCCAAATTTATCCAGTACTTGTAGTATAAGACGACTGCTTATTGATTATATAAAGATATTGGAAATGTTATTTACTGTATCCTTAGAAATTCAAAATAAACGACATAACAAAACTGAATCTATATCATGCTTTTCCTACACAGTCAGTTAAGTGCCATATGTGATACACGCTTGGGTGAACATGTCTCGAAAGAAACATGACTGACTGGGCAGAATATTTTCCTACAGTAGGTTGCCAATTAAGGCTATAGAACCCAATCTGTCCTATTATTTAACTCATAACTGGAGGGAAGAGATGGATTAATACCTTTCCCAAGGGTATTTGCACCTAAGTGAATGCAAGGAATTCAACTGGAATTCGAATTTCCTACACATATTTCTTAAAAGGGAAACCATTGTTTTGCTTATGTTTCATCATGTGATTTCTTGCAGATACTAATTGTTTTTCTCTCTTCTTTTATAAAGTGTTAAATGCAACTAGCAAAATATTTTTATTTAAAAAATAAAGGTCGTACGTAATCCTGAATTGTGTTATTATTAAACACAAAAATGATAGTGAATTTTTAATGAGAAATGAACATTATTTTAAATGTTATTACTGCCATAATTAACACTACCATGATAATTATTGAAAGTTTAGTGAAAGATAAAGGTTGCTGTGAACACAATCATAAGTCAATGTTTACATTTTCTCAGCCAAGCTTGCATAGTTACAAATTTATTTCATTGATATGGAATTCTTCTTCAAATAGGAAATTTATTATGAAGTTATACTCGTAACAAATAAAGTAGAAATGGTTTTAGTACTTTTATTACCAGTTTTTTTTAATAATGTGAATTTTTTCATGTACATTATTGGTTATCAAACTGAGGCTGACATTAATCAACTGACAAACATCACTCAGACTTTAAGGTTTCTTTTTTAAAACTATAGTATAAGACAACCACCAATTTGTAAGGTTGATTATGTGATTTAAGGGTTGTCTTAAACAGTATTATATGTGTGCGTGTGTGTGTGTGTATATAAATAAAGTATATATTAATAAATATACATATTATCCTACATCTATAGTAAAACTTGAAGATTTATGCATGATGCAATCATCAGGTTCTTACAGTGCGTGTGTGTGTGTGCATATATATATGTCAGATTAAATAAATTGCAAACATTGTGTCTGCTTATTTTTAATAAAATCCATTTGTGCTTACAGATAATATTTCACATAGTATAATTGAAAGATGTAAGAAATGATGATTCTATTATCCATTTCTCGATGTTTCCATATACTTTCAATCTCCTTCCAAGATTATCTTCAGGAGCGTATATTGTGGTAACAAAAAATAACCTCAAAACTGTGTTGCAAAAAATTATTGTAAATTTTCTTCTTACATCAAATGTAACAGTTGACAAATTGCTTAGCATTCATTAGAATGTGAAAATTATCCACAATAGAATTTTTTTTTATGTTGTAATGTTTTGGTCATGCACATATCAAAGCATGAAAAAACTGTTTTTATAAGCATTTTAGAACATTACTAAAAGAAAAAAAAAAAATAAGAAGACACAATGTTTTCAATTTATCTAATCTGATATACCTAAAAGAAAATTTTCTGCCAAAATGCACACACATTACATCTTTGAAAAACAGTAGCTACTCTGGCATGTATGCATCGCTCATTCAGTAAAATGAATTAGAGCACTCTGGCTATTGGGCGCGTATAATATTTATATAGTTGCTAAAAAGTTTGCTTTTTTCTACTGAACACCCATAGCCCAGAAGTAGAATTGCCGACTGACGCCAATTTGGTCAGGTTTCAATCCGGGGTTAAAAAGCAATCGGAGTCTAACCGTACTGATGAGCTGTGATACAGCAAAACAGATCTGTCTGCTGATGACTATATATATATACCCACATACACACACGGAGTTTATTTATAGCAGGCCAAGGGAATGCTGTATGTGTTAAGTTAGATGATATTTCCTGTTTAGTATATTCAATACCCAGTTACAGATTTATTTCAAGGAAACAACACTAACTAAATTTTCTCTCTATTTTACAATAGCTTTTATAGTGCAATATGTTTTATAATTTTCCTTTTCATTCTCATTAGTCCTAACATGATAAAAAGAAAATCAACTGTGTGGAATTTTTTGGTTCAGAAAAAAGTGTAAGAAAACCATGAAACCTTCTAGAGGATCTACCACATCTCTGATCTTGCATTTGAAGAAAACTCATCAATTGATAAATCAAGATGCAAACCAACCTCCTGAGAAAATGGCAAGAACAATGGAAGACTTTTTAACAAAGAAATCTATGGAAGAAGAGATTTCAAAATTTGCTGCCATGGATGGATTTTCTTTCAATTCAATTGCCAAAAGCAATTTTATACAGACAAATCTTCATGATCAGATGGGAAAATATGATAAATTACTGCCAACATCTGCAAATGGAGTCAGGAATATGGTAATGAGTTACTACATACCCAAGAAAGAAGAATTTATTGATTATTTCTAAAAAGAAGTAGCACTGGGGATTCGCTACACATTGACATTGAATGAATACACATCAATTCAAAATAAGTGATATATAAACATGAAGGTTTATACAAAAAACAATCATTGGTCATTGGGTCGTATTAAGATCAATGGTTCCCCTAAAAGTAGAAGAACTGAGTGATTTGTGAGAGGACAGCTTTGTGAATTTGGGTTGGATTTGGATAAACACATTGTTGACTGTACGACCAATGGTACTTTTTTTTTTTTAATAATATCACCCCAAGCAAGGCGGTAAATGCCACTGATGTGCAGGGGGCTACATAAGAGTGAGAAAATTAGAAAAGAGAAAACTGGAAACCGCATCCTAAACAGGAAACAAGGGATGAGCCTCTTCACCTGTTCAATAGATGTGGATGGAGTATGAACCGGGCGATAGTTTACTGCTATAATGATGAAGTTTGTAAAGGAAATAAGACCTGATCACCAACAACTGCATACATATGTCAGTAATAGACATTTATAAAAAAGATTTTTTTAAATATTGAAAATATCACCTCAACCAATGAGACTGATAAAAAAAATTAAAAGAGATTATCCTCACAGATTATTAAGATGATGAAGTCCAAATAAGTCAAGAAGACATAAATTTTCAAACAGATTCAGTTCATGAGAATGCTTGTTCCCTACCAGCCAAAACCTGAATTTAACAAAATCTTTAATAAGGTAAAAAATCTTCAAACATTTCTGAAAAACACCTACAAAAAAATGAAATTCAGCAAGATTTTGTACTAGCGAACTTCAATAAAAAAGAATATAAATTTATACTTGGTTGCAGAACCAGGTGGAATGGCACGTTTCATGATAGATCATTTTTAATTAAAAAGCTCCAAATGCTCTACAAGCAGTACTTTCTACAGAAGCCATAGCTATGAATGGAAAACTCCATTTGCTCGATGAAATTCTACATCCAGTAGAAATTATTTTGAAGGCTATTTGTGCTGATGATACATTTTATTTACTCCAAGCAGATTATTCTATAGAATTTTTATTGGATAAAGTTAATATTGTTGGCAACCCTTTGGCTCTAAATCTTCATGAAAGACTTATGCACCAGTATAATAATACAAGAAATGTTGAAACCTTGACATTCTTGGGTTATTTACACACTCCAAGGAAGTTTAAAGATAAACCAATATCTGGACCGTTTCCTTTTCTAACAAAACAACTTCTAAGAAAGTATGTTGAATAAGCATACAGGAAATCATTTCCTGGACATCACAAGGAGAACACAACAAAATTATGCAAAGAATATGAAATAAAAAAAGAACCTAAAAACAAGTGTACCTGTTGTCCCACCTACTTCTGAAGCTGATGATGAACTTATACATGAATATACTAGTGTAATGAAGAAAATGAATGAAGAGCCCAAGATAGTAACAAATGAACTTGAAATCTCCAAAGAATTAAAATATTTTGAAGCAACTTCGAACAGAAGTGGAAAACATTGAGAATGTATACAGCATTGCTTACAATCAAAGCATTTAGGGTCCAGTTGGAAAGAGCTTTTTCAATTACCAGAATTTTCAACACAAAATTTGGAACAATTTTGTCACTCAATGCATTTTATTTTTTTCAAAGATCGTGTCCAAAGGAAAGTGAATCATCAAACAACTCAAACTTGATTGATTCTTAAAAATACAAGGACTAATGATTTAAGTAAATCTTGCATCTTTTATTTCTTATAGTATCTGTTTTTTCGAGAGACTTTATCTATGCATATTCATGAAATAAATGATATATGTTTGTTTTGGATTTTTTTCTCAAATCAAAATCTGGGTGAACTAAACATTTAGAAGTTGCTTAGTCTTTTTTTTTTGTTTTGTTAACTAACATTTTCATTTGCTTATTTCTTAGCATAGATTTGGTTATAATGTAGGGAAAATGGTTCCTGTTTTGTTACTTCTTACACCTTTGCACCCTCTACATTAAAAAATGGTACACAAAAAATGCAATAAAGTTAATTAATGAAGGGTAAACAGAAATAAAGTTAGAAAATGTTTTGCTGCTTTAAATGAATTCAAATGATATAGTTTTATTTGTACACAGTTTTTGACATTGAGTGACTGAGTGTGCAGAATATAAATTTTCCTATCTTGGTTGTACTGTTGTCACGAAAGCATTTTTCTGTTATGGTGATTGGTGTTTTATATGTAAACATTTTATGTACATTCATTATTCCACAATAAATCAAATGTCATAGCCTACACCAGTGTAAAAATTCAAATATCATAGACTTGATTGCTCGATATTGAAAATGGAGCACAAATGAAAATAATTACCCAATTTAATTCTTTGAACAATGACAAATTAACGTTAAAATTACTCATGTTTTTTGCTTTCATTGCATTTTTAATTTCATTCTACTTGTGTGCTGTTTTAACATGGAATGTGCAAGGATGTGAATATTTACAATCTGGATCACATTTTAAAGTTTTACACGCTTGCACACTAGGTGTTAAAAACCAATGCACAAATAAAATAAATTTTTAAACTTCTAAATGTTAGGACCAGTTCCATTAGAGGATCGTTTTACTATAAGCCTGAATGACACAATGACCACCCCCACCACTGCTGGAAAATTTGAAAATAATACATTTTTCCAAATTTTTTTCACAATAATCTGAAAATTTAACATCTATTCGATATCAATTTATTAAAAAAAAAAAAAAAATAGTTGGGGAGTGAGGGGTCACTGCTCTAAGTCAGTTTTGAAAGTTTTGAGAATTATCATTTTTTGCGAGCCTTACTACGAAACCTAACAGACGAAATTAGTCTGAAAGGCACATTATTTTTATGTAACTTAGCTAAAACAGTAGAACCATGGGCATTGGAAATAAACTTTATCTTATATACAGAGTAACTGTATCTGTATTCTCACCCTTTATTTTATTAGTATTATCATGAGTATCTGCAGAATCAATCTTCCAAAATTTTGAGAAATCATGCAAAATGACTTCCATTTTATTGATATAGTCCCAACTGTTCAAAATGGCCACTCTTGAGTTTTTATCTGGCTTAGTGACATAAATATCACTTCTGGTTTTTAACAACTTTATATTCTGGAAGCAGACACTCTGCCAATCAAGAAAATCCCCATCAGCAGAGAGAGAAGAATATTTGCAAAATAATTTGAATAATCTGGTTTTTCATAAAGAAAACTTATCAAAAGAGGAAGGTTTGTGAAAGTTCAACTGAGAGAAGAAAAGTTCAAACTCAGTGAAAATTTGTTCTTTACATACTTTGGAGGGAAGAATACAAAACTAGCTCTATTGGGTAAAAATTCAAATGTCATCAGTGTGATGCTGAATATGTGGGAAGGACCAGTCAGACCCTCAAGACCTGAATTTCTCAACATTTCTCTGTCAATATAAGATCAGGCAATTCAAGTTACTCTTCAAGGACGACTCAGCCTGTAGATGATTCAGCTATAAGTTAGTATCTGACTGTGCTGAGAAGTATATTGATTTTTCACAGTTTTGCACAGAGCTCAGTCCATTCACCACTTATGTATGCATTGAAGTGGTTTATATTAAGTTCCAACAACCAGGTCTGTGCAATCAAAAAGAGCACTATTTGCTCCCTTTGTTTATTTCAAGTATTGTAATATTTTTCCTTTTTATACTCACTCATTTCTTTTATTTGTGGATTATTCTACCAATAACTTGTTTTAATTATGTTTCAAAGTTTACCCTCCTCAAAATCATCTCTTCTGTTTGTCATATCTATTGCTAATGTTGATCCTTCTAATGAAGTGTTGGCTGAAAGGTCTCCTTAAGCAGGAGGTGGATACTGTTGTGCCTTTTTAAGTCAATATATATATATATTCCAATAAAAGAGCAGCTTGAAGGTAAAATCCCAAAGAGTCCCTATTAATTTTATTAAAAATTAGATATTATAACTGATCCAGTCAGAGGGTCAATGTAATTAAAATTATTTATTTACAGAGCTGATATTTATTATATATAGAAAAAAAATTTTAATTTTCAAAGACCATGTAACCATTTCAACAAGTGAAACTGCATCATTGGTGATCATAATCATTTTAGTAAAATACAATTATTTGTTTGAGTGTGTGTATGTGTAAAGAAAACAGAAGTAAGGGTAGCAAAGAGAGTGATTAATAAAAATAAGCAGATCTTAAAAGGGGGTCTGCTGGAAATGCACACTGGAAAAATAGCACTTCATGACATATAAAAATTGCAGAACTTTAACCAAATTACAAATTAAATTTCTGGTAAACAGTGACTATTGTCAGTTTCACGCAATCATCATGGAGTTGGCAGATTTAGTGTGAAAATGGGAATCTTTTATTCCACTGTGATGTAAAAACTATATCATGCAAACACCAACCAAACTCCCTTGGATAGAGGAAAACACTAATTTAGCCAACATCAAATAAAACCTTATACACACAATTGTACCCCCACTATATATATATATATATATATATATATATATTATCCTACATGTTAGGCACAACTGAGTTTCATACATTACAGCAATCTTCAGGTGCTTATATCATACTGGCTTATTTTTTATTTGAATATTAACTAGCATTCCTTTCTTAAAGTTAATTATGGTTATAAAATCTTACTTACTAATATTTTTATATTTATTAAATGTATAAACAAGTTAGATCAATAATGAAACCTAAAAATGAAAAATACACATCTATTATTATTACATTAGAACAGGTCAAAAACTACAAACTACTACAAAATTGTACATTCTGTTTCGACATTGAAAAAACAATTGTAGATAAATAGAAGAACTTCATAAGCTGATGATAATCTCTTATTGGTCATACCTGTATCTGTTAATCAAATTTCATGCTCAATCACTTTGTTGATTATATTACAGAAATTTCATCCTTGGCTAAAGAATCATTATCTTAGAGATAAAATGAATTTAAATAATATTCTGATAATGCTTCATTAATCTTTCAGCTAATCTTTGAAATTATATTAACACAAAAAGTTCCACTTTATTTTTTAAAATGGTCCCTTACAATCAGTTATGGTTAGGACCTCAAGAGTCAAGCAAGGAATAGTATCTTTTATCACAAATATTTGGTCCCTAAATCACCAATGCCTCCTCTTTAGACCCTATGCACATACTTATTTTTATTTTGCTCAATAGATTAATAGAGAAGAATTTAAATTTGTGTGCACCTTTGAACTAATACATTAAAATTGTGCATTGTGGTGCAGTGGATATTAGCTCGGAATAAGAAATCAGAGAGCTGAGTTTGAATTTCAGTCAAATTTGTTGCATTTGCTTACGCGCAAATACCCTTGGTAAAGGTATTAGTCCATTTCTTCCCTCCAGCTATGGGTCAAATAACAGGACAGATTGGGTTCTATAGCCTTGGTTGGCAACCAGTCTATCACAGAAAGTAATGGCAACCTACCGCAGGAAAATCTTCTGCCTAGTCAGTCATGATTGCCCAAGCGTGTATCACACATGGCACCTGACTGACTGACTGGCATTAAATTTATAAAGTCTGCTGTCACTTTCTTTTTTTGCTCTCTTTTCTCATACCTAAAAAATATTTGCCATTAAAGAAAAAGCAGACCTAAATACTCACAAGGAAATAAAAAACAAACTTTTCACTGAAAATTTAAGATAATCCTGACCATTGAAAATGGCCAGAGATGATTTGAGTCCCCTCTGCAGTTTATAACAAGAAATCATCAGCTACTTAATTGATAATCAGCTAATTTACTTGTGTACATATATTAGTATTTTTAACCCAAGAACACTAGCCATCGGTATATAGTACCCAGCATAAGTGATGCCATTTTAATTACAATTTAATTAAATTTTCAGTACCTGATTTTCTTACCTAAATAATGTTCCTATTAATGTTAACTCAAAATACAAGTTTTGAAGTGCCTGCATGTAAAATATTTCAAATGAAGATTTATATTTAATATTTTTTTGATATTTTCAAAATCAGGTATGATATACACATGGTTAGTAGTGGTGTAACTTTAATTGATGATTAGTGTTCCAGGGTTAAAGTAATAACAAATTTTATATTGTTTAAATAATTTCTTTTCAATCATAGTCATTATTGAATTAAAAAACTAAAATAATTGCTAGTTTCTACTTAACCTTTATGTGACTTCATTAGCTGTACAAAAAGTTTATTTTGCCACTGAAGGTGACACTGATCCCCTGAACAATAGTCTGTTTGAATTTCATAGTTGTGTTGTCATATCCTTCCATGGCAACAAAAAACAACTGAGAGAAATTAACAATAAAGATACTGCAATTGAGAGGCCTGGAAAAAGAATGCAGTAGAAAGGGAAATAATCTTGATAATACAGAGTGCTAATGGTTAAGGGATATAGCCATGACAGGAAAATTAGAAAGAAAGAATAGAGTGAATAATATCTATCTTCCTATATGGCAATGAATGCTGAACAATTCTCTCTAGAGTGTTGAACGTTGAGATCACTTAAAATCTGTAGCCCTCAATATTTACACAATTAAGAGGATTATATTGAAAATACTCCTAAAAACTTCCAATACTAAATTTCATATATAATACTAAAAAGAAAACTAATATGTTAAACATGTTAGTTGATAAAATTGGACATATAATACTATATACCAACTCAAAAACCATTTACCTAAATGCTCATATATATAATAAAATCTGTAATTTTTAATGCTAGGATATTTTTGCAACACACTGACGCACTCTGAAATCCTCACATTTTTTCTTGAGATTTACAAACTCTACATTTCATTGACTCTTGCAAACCAATCAATGAAATTCAAATAAGCTGGCCTGTTCGGAATAATCAGTCAGTTGAGTGCCATACGTGTTACACGCTTTGGGCGATTGTGTCTTGAAAGAGACATGACTGACTGGGCAGAAGATTATCCCGCAGTAGGTTGCCATTGATTTCTGCGGTGGACTGGTTGCCAGCCAAGGCTATAGAACCCGATCTGTCCTGTTATTTAACCCATAACTGGAGGAAAAAGACAGATTAATACCTTTCCCAAGGGTATTTGTACGTAAGTGAATGCAAGGAATTCAACTGAAATTCAAACCCAGCTCCCCAATTTGTTGTTCCGAGTCAATATCTACTGCACCACAACTTTGACAAAAACCCCACTTTGCAATTTTTACACACCCACTTACCTGTTTGCACTTCTCCTCAAAATTTGCTTTTGATCATTCAATGTATAGGTATTTTAGAGGGTGTGACAGATGGACAGACAAACAGAAGTCACAGAATTTTATATAGAGATTACAATTTAAATAAGTTTAATAATTAATAAGTTTTGAAAAGTTAGAATCATTTACTATATTTATTTAGGATTATTTTGCAAATTCCTTCTTTTCACAACTTGTCATTCTTCTGAGAACTAGTGAGGCATGTGACAGGTAAATATCACAACAGCAGCAGTACTTGAAGTTTGTGAGGTTTTAAATATGTACTTGAGGTTTGTACATATGATAAAGTAGGCTAAACTAGTAACATCTACTTTGAGCTTCTGCAAAATCAAATACTGATCCCAATTAGACCAAATTTTATCAAAGAGTCATATTTCATTTATAGTCATGAAATAAATATTTTAATGATTAAATTGTTTTCTACAGCTTATCAACCCTTTGCAGCTTATTTAAAGCCAGAAAATATTTTTGGAGTGTAAGAATATTTTTTGAAGATAATAGTTTAATGATAAAAGTCCTACTAATTAACCCATAGCTGGGAGAAGAAAAGGTGGATTCATACATTCCCAAGGGTATTTGTGCAGAAGTGAATATAATGAATCCAAAGGGAATTGGAACTCAACCATCAGATTAACAATTCCAAGCTATTATCCATTACAACCAAGATTAAGAGCACCTGGTATTCGCAAGTGGTCACCCATCTAGGTACTGATTGGTCTTGATGTTGCTTAACTTCAGTGATTGTACAGGAACCAATGATTCAACATGATGTGGTCATAAGCCAAATAATATTTTAATAAAGTAAATATTGCCAATGGAATTACTAATTTATAGTAAAAAATATTTCAATTAACTAGAAGTCATATTTAACAGGTTAAGAGGCTCATCTCTTGTTTCCTGTTTAGGATGTGGTTTCCGGCTTTCTCTTTTCCAATCTTTTCACTATTACGCAGCCCCCTGCACATCAGTGGCGTTACTGCCTTGCTCGGAGTGATACGATTAAAAAAAAAAAAAACCCACATCCCACCTGGCATAATATTAAATAGAAGCCTTTTTTTCCATATAACTATTTTGCTTAGAGTTTGTATTTTTCTGATTTCATATAAAAACTTGTAAACTTTCTCTTTCCGAAATTATATTTTGTATTTATAGTTTAAATATATGGGAGGAAAGCATTATTTTAAACAGATGTTAGGAAGATATGGGTTAATTACTTATTTAAATATGCAATATTTTAAGAAATAGCTGTTATTGCTAAAACTTTATTATTACATTGCTATAAATTAAATATAACTTATCATATATTAAATAAATTAAAATCATTACTTTTCATTAAAAATATCACCTGTTTTAAATTAAATTTTTTACTTACTTTTTTCTTGACTTCTTATATGACATTTTTATTCTATGACTATTTTTTACAACCAGAAAAATTGTTATCTTTTAACTGAAAATTTTCAGACATTATATAAAGAGTTACTGCACAAGGGTTGATCACTAGGTCTATAGTTTAACAGTTATTAGCTGAATTTTGATTTAAAAAAAAAAAAACTTTCACTGTTTAATGTTTAATCTGTGATTAATGGTGACGTATTGGCTAGTGTAGTGGTTAGTGATTTAAAAAGTGAAATAGGTAAACCATGTTCAAATTTCAACCTAGTTCATTACATTCACTTGTGCAGATACCCTTAAAAAAGAAATGAATTTTCTCTTCCCAGATATGGGTTAAATAGAAGAGCTTACAACCAATATAAGAGAAGAAAAACTGAAGTTAAAAGCAGGCTGAAGAAGGATGGGCTCCCTTGCACCATTTTTCCCTAGACACATGGTGGCAGTACATTCCTTTATGAATTTAATGGGTTATAGGATTTGTGATATAACTTTCTTTTAAGTACTTCGATAGCAAAAGAGATTATGTTGAAATACAAATATCATTTTTTTTTTTTCAATAAAGGGCTATGATGTACCTTGTACAAAGTTGAATAGATTTTAAATAAATTGTTTTGATATTAAAATTAAATTACAATTTAATTGAAATTTCCCTCCTAAACATGTTTTAAGTATATAACTAGTTATATGACTAATCCAGATTAAGAACAGACATGTTACCAAAATTTTATAATGGGAGCAGGGACAGTGTAGCAGTGGAAAGTGAAGATATAGCAATGAGAAAGAGGTCATGAAAATAACAGTTGCTAACAACTCCACTTTAATATTCTATCTTTTGTCAATTAGTCCACCACCCTACCAAATTAAAAATCAATTTAATCTAAGATTAAACATAACTTTCATTCTACTTAACCTAGAAAGGTAATTTTTCATGTGTTTGCTTTGATCCTTATTCTTGCTCATGGTATTGGTTATGCATCATCTTAGTTGACATGTTTTACAAGATGTCAACCTTTATTTACTTTTGGAATAAGGTCTTCATCTTTGTTATTATTGTAATGTTTTGGTTGTTGCAGCAACAAAGACAATGATATTAGTTCAAACATACAGCAAAAAAAAAAATCAACAGAAATTATGTTAGTCCTTGTTTGGTTATTTAATGTCAAATTCTTTATGAGAACACCCAGTGAGGATCAAATTCACTACTCAGTGGTAATGATCAACTGACCAGCTTCACTAATCAAGAACCTCACACCTTTTTCCTTAAGTACATTTTAGGCCAGAAACCATTCACCTCATTTGTGAGCTAACATATTGCTTATGAATTAGAATAGTCAATTTCAGGATTGGAAAATTAAATTATAAATACTCCTTCAAACGAGGTCAAAAATGATCCACCTCAATATTAAGATAATAATACTGTTTAAAACTCATTTTTGAAAATAAAAGGTATAAAAAACGTCAGTGGGAAAGTTTTGTAAAAAATACAGCAAAATTATTTCAACAAAATCAATTTCCATTTCAAATCTTTTTAAAAAATTATTTTTTCTAAAACCAACCAAAATAATCATATTTGTTAAATATCATTCAAGAAATTATATCAGAGTTATAGCAACAGACCCATTTTCATAAGCATTCTATGAATTTAATAAAGGACAATTTTGAAATCAAACAAGTTTGCAGCTCTCATAAACTCATGATAGCACACATCTGTCTAAGTTAGTATGACCTATAATGAGAGTGACCTACTTCAAACACAATAAATAGATCTACATACCAAGTATGTGGGGAGATGGATATATATCTACTACTATGCAATTAAAGAGATCCAACATAAGCACTCTTAAAGAAAGAAAAACATATATATATATATATATATATATTAAAGAAATAAAAATAAAACTTGATGTTTTAATAGATATTACTCTTTTTCTTTTCTCTTTCCTCCCAGAGAAAAAGAGAAAGTGATAACTTAGTGGTGAAGCATAGTTCACTCACCCAATACCAGATGCAAAGGTTGAAAAGACACACCAAAGGAAAGGAATCCAACTCACTAGTGAACAATTCCACTCCCAAATTTATTATCATGGAGGTGGGGAAGAAATGTTACTTCTGTTTTACATCTCAAAAACTTCTTAAACTGGACAGAATTATCATTTCAAGGTTATATAATGAATAAATATTTTGAAAAAATAAAATAAACATACCTTAACAAAATAGCAACAAAAAAAAAAAATACTGAGAAATAAAAATTTAAATGCTCAGAATAATTTGTAAAAGACACACAGAAGTTCTTGTTTTGATTTAATACTCAGAATAAGTTGTTTATATATATTCAGAATATGCTCATGATAATCAGAATAGCCTTTTTGTAAAAACAAAATACTTGTAATAGCTTTTATTTTAAAAAAAAACAAATACTCAGAATAGCTTTTATTTAAAATATTCGAAACAGCTGTTTTTTTTTATAAAACTCAAAATAGCTTTTATTTAAATTTTTTAAATAAAAGCTATTTTGAGTTTTATAAAAAAAACAGCTGTTTCAATATTTTAAATAAAAGCTATTCTGAGTATTCAGCATACTTTCATTAAAAAAAATACTCAGCATACTTTCATTAAAAAAAAATACTCAGCATACTTTCATTTAAAAAAAATACTCAGCATACTTTCATTTAAAAAAAATACTCAGCATACTTTCATTTAAAAAAAATACTCAGCATACTTTCATTTAAAAAAAATACTCAGCATACTTTCATTAAAAAAAAATACTCAGCATACTTTCATTAAAAAAAATACTCAGCATACTTTCATTAAAAAAAAATACTCAGCATACTTTCATTAAAAAAAATACTCAGCATACTTTCATTAAAAAAAATACTCAGCATACTTTCATTAAAAAAAAATACTCAGCATACTTTCATTAAAAAAAATACTCAGCATACTTTCATTAAAAAAAATACTCAGCATACTTTCATTAAAAAAAAATACTCAGCATACTTTCATTAAAAAAAATACTCAGCATACTTTCATTAAAAAAAAATACTCAGCATACTTTCATTAAAAAAAAATACTCAGCATACTTTCATTAAAAAAAAATACTCAGCATACTTTCATTAAAAAAAAATACTCAGCATACTTTCATTAAAAAAAATACTCAGCATACTTTCATTAAAAAAAAAATACTCAGCATACTTTCATTAAAAAAAAATACTCAGCATACTTTCATTAAAAAAAATACTCAGCATACTTTCATTAAAAAAATACTCAGCATACTTTCATTAAAAAAAAATACTCAGCATACTTTCATTAAAAAAAATACTCAGCATACTTTCATTAAAAAAATACTCAGCATACTTTCATTAAAAAAAAATACTCAGCATACTTTCATTAAAAAAAATACTCAGCATACTTTCATTAAAAAAAAATACTCTGAATAACTTTCATTAAAAAAAATACTCTGAATAACTTTCATTAAAAAAAATACTCTGAATAACTTTCATTAAAAAAAATACTCTGAATAACTTTCATTAAAAAAAAAAATCTTTTAAATACTTTGAATTACTTTCATTACAAAAAAAAGTACTTGGAATGACTTTCATTCTAAAAAAATTAAAAGAAACAACTCAAAATAGCTTTTGTTTTTTTTAGAAAATACTGAAAATGGTCCTTATCTTTTTAGAAAATACTGAAAATGGTCCTTATCTTTTTAGAAAATACTGAAAATGGTCCTTATCTTTTTAGAAAATACTAGAAAATGGTCCCTTATCTTTTTAGAAAATACTGAAAATGGTCCTTATCTTTTTAGAAAATACTGAAAATGGTCCTTATCTTTTTAGAAAATACTGAAAATGGTCCTTATCTTTTTAGAAAATACTGAAAATGGTCCTTATCTTTTTAGAAAATACTGAAAATGGTCCTTATCTTTTTAGAAAATACTGAAAATGGTCCTTATCTTTTTAGAAAATACTGAAAATGGTCCTTATCTTTTTAGAAAATACTGGAAAATGGTCCTTATCTTTTTAGAAAATACTGAAAATGGTCCTTATCTTTTTAGAAAATACTGAAAATGGTCCTTATCTTTTTAGAAAATACTGAAAATGGTCCTTATCTTTTTAGAAAATACTGAAAATGGTCCTTATCTTTTTAGAAAATACTGAAAATGGTCCTTATCTTTTTGAAAATACTGAAAATGGTCCTTATCTTTTTAGAAAATACTGAAAATGGTCCTTATCTTTTTAGAAAATACTGAAAATGGTCCTTATCTTTTTAGAAAATACTGAAAATGGCCCTTATCTTTTTAGAAAATACTGAAAATGGCCCTTATCTTTTTAGAAAATACTGAAAATGGCCCTTATCTTTTTAGAAAATACTGAAAATGGTCCTTATCTTTTTAGAAAATACTGAAAATGGCCCTTATCTTTTTAGAAAATACTGAAAATGGCCCTTATCTTTTTAGAAAATACTGAAAATGGCCCTTATCTTTTTAGAAAATACTCAAAACAGATTTATTTTTAAAAAGTAGTTTTTATAAAAAAATACACAAAATAGCTTTTTTTAAGTACTCAGAATAACTGTCATGATTGCAATCAGAATTAAAAAAGAGTAAAATAAATCGATGTTACATTTACATAATATATTTAAGTTTTGTAGAATGAAACAAAATAATTCTTATATTTTTCATGAATAATTTTAAGCAACATTAATAGAAGTATTAAATTTAGAATAGAGATTAATGTGTGCACGTCTTTTTTATTCCGAGTATTATCTGATGCATATGAGATAAATAGACAAGAGAATCCAGAAAACTTCAAATTTGACATGTTTCACTGATCAAACAGCTCCATCAGAAAAAACAGATTTTAATTCAACCAAATCTACATTGGTAAGACCCAACATGATTCATGTTAGTCATATGAATGCTGAATATATATATACTTTTTTAGCTGTATTGTTTTATAAATTTGATTTTACTGAATTAAACAGTTAAAATTAGTAAAATCTAATTTAAAAAACAATAATTTAAAAAAATTGTGAATCATATTGTGTCCTACCAATGTAGATTTGGTCAAAATAAAATCCATTTTCCTGAGGACACTGATCAGTCAAACATGTGAAAATATTACATGTTTCAATGATTCTTTATGTTATATAATGCTACAAATTCAACATGGAAGAGTGGGTATAGCTGAAAACATGGTAGTCCCTCTAGAAGGTCAGATAATAATTTGGTAAGTGCCATTTCTAATGAGAGACAGCAAAAGAGTGTGTGAGTGTGTGTGTGTTTTCTAAATTAGATTCATACATACATATCCAAGAACAGACTTCATGCACTTTGATCAAAGTAATAAACTTTGCTCTCTTTAAAGTTAATAATTTCTTTATCTTTTAGTTGATTTTTTTGCAGGCTATTTAAAGCCAGAAAATACTTTTTAGATTGAGAGAATAATTTAGAGTGAAAGATTTTTATTGATACAAATTCTACGAATCAACCAATAGCTGTGGGGAAGAAGAGTGGAATCCATACCTTCCTTAAGGCTATTTTGTACATAAGTGAATATAACAAACCTGACTTAAATTGGAACACAGCTTTCCAATTACCAATTCCAAGCAGTTATTCATTACACCATCCACATATCCAAGCTTACAGCCCCTGATATCCCCAAGCAGTCACTCATCTAGGCATTCAGCAAACTTGATGCTGCTTAATTTTGGTGTTTGTAGAAGAACTGGTGTTTCTATGTAATATGGCCATAAGCCCTTCCTTGTAGTATTAAAGTGTATGTGTGTATGTATATATAATTAATCCCAGCTCCAGAGTATTGTAGACAGACCTGTCTGACCACTCATCATGGGGATAATATACATATAGATGGAGAGAAAATTTGGGCTATTTCTGAGTACACTTGTCTATAAGGATAGCTAGCCAATCTCTGTTGCAGATGCCTGTTCAGGCACTTTGTGGGATTTTTTATCAACCTACAAAGTCAAGCAGTGGTTTATACTGCAACTATGCTAAGCAGACCTTAGTTACAGTATCTGGAAGAGAGAGAGAGAGAGAGAGCACAAGTATGATCAACAATTGGAACAAGCCCAGTACACTCAAACACTCTGCCATGATGATTGCAACTTTGTACTAGCACAACTATCAATGACTTCTGAACAGTTTCAGCTACCCAACTCCATTCACAAGGCTTGGGACAAGCCATGGTTTTTCAGGTGCCCCCCAACAGTGCCAGATGGTGCAACAAGAAATCACTTTCCTGCAAAATCAATTACGGCTAGATTCAAACCCAGATCTCATAGTCAGAATACTAACATTTTAACAACTGGGCCACACACACACACATCAATAAATATTACCTAATAATAGGGTCAATTCTATGCCAAAACAACAGCACAAGTTGAAATCTGCACCCACCAACACAAAATTACTTGAAATTTGGTACAAGTGTTCTTCTTCATGAGTTAGGAACATGTGCCAAATTATTTTGTGCTAGACCTTACCACATCTTTTTTTTTTTTGGGGGGGGGGGGTATTTTCTCTCTAAATTAAGGCTAAATCTCAATGTGTTTTTTTCCTCTTAATTTTTTTGAAAAATTCTTCCATACATTCAATATTTCAGAAATTTGCTATGTAAATCAAATAAGGACTGTAGAATCAAAATATCCAACTATTTTAACCCTATACCTAATAGAAAATTCTGTTTTAATCACCCAAATGCATGACTCTAAAATCAACAACTTTTCACTTAATGTAGCTTTCGGTCAGTCTAGAAAATATGTATCCTCAATTTTCATAATTTTTTTTCTCAACATCTACTATGCTTGCTCAAGTTCACCAAAGAATTTTGTGAGGGGTTCAAGTCTACTTTATAAGATATGACCTTGTCAAGTTCAGAGTTTTTTTTTCCTATGTATGTGTAGGATTTCAGTGAAAGGTTATAATAAAAGACAGTCATCCTTATGCTCCATGACTTCTCAAATGTTAATATTGTGCTAAGTGACTTCTTAAACTATTCAGTAAAATAGATTTTATTAATTAAAAAAAAAAAGGTAATTTAAATATATTTTGCAGATACTGCTTTCTGTACAGAGAAATTACTTTTAACAAGTGGTAAACATTGCCTCATGCATGATAATCAACAATTCATAGAAAATTTGTAGATGGCACAAAACATATGAAGTTGAAACAAATCCTTTGTTTTTTGTGTTTTTTCAATTTTATTTTGATAAATTATTTTCATGAAACAAAAACATTTTTTTTTCATTCAGAAAGAAGTGATAATAAAAATGAATTCACAAAGTTTTTAAAGCATTAATTTCTAAACTACACTGTGCACTAAATTTTGTTGTGTATATATGACTAAATTAGGGTAATCAACAACGCATAGAATATTTTTTTTATTTTTTAATTGTTTCACCCCAAGCAAGGTGGTACCACTACTGATGCGCAGGGGTGAAAGTTTAGTCAGGAGGAGAATGAAGAGAAAGACGAACCAGTTATAGGGGGTGTCGGAGAAAGGGCAAGAGAAGGATGGAAAAACAGATGTGAAGACAATTGCGAAGGCAGAAAGGAAAAGAACAAGATATACAGGGTGATGTAAAAAGAACTGAAGTCAAGTGGATAAGAGATGGGTATTACCATTGCATTTAAATTCCTGGAGGTTGTAGCCGTCAGGAAAGCAAGTATATGGAAGGAAGTTTCACAGGCGGGAGTGGAAGAAAAGAAGCTGTTGGAGTAGAATTGTTGGCTGTATTTGGTTGATCTAACGGTAAATGAGTGGGACCTTGTTGCCAGTCTGGTTGCACGAGTAAATTCTTGTGGAAGGAGCACCAGTGACTTAAGCTCATCGGAGTAGAAGCCATGAAAATATTTGTAGCATAGACAAAGGGAAGCCACATCCCACTGGTAAGAAAGTGGCTTGAGTCAAGCCACCAAGTTGGGACCTATCATATTACAGATTCTCCTTTGGAGCCTGTCGAGAACACTGAGATGAACAGCACGGGCACCTGACCATATATGGCAGCAGTATTCCATGCACGGACAGATGGTTGATTTGTATATGTGCAAGATGAATTCAGGCGGAAAAAACTTCCTGGCTCAACACAGTGACCCAATCTTTCTAGCAGTGGATTTGGCTATTGACAATGTAATGATTCCACTTGAGATTGGAAAATAGGGTAAGGCCAAGGAGACTCGTTTGGTCCATGCTTATGGGGGTCAGGAGAGGCTGCCTGTGATGGTTGACAGATAGCAGTTTTGTTTTAGAAGCATTGAAATTTACAAGCCACTTCTTACCCCAGTCCACCACTGAGTGTAGATCCCTCTCAAGATCAGCAGTGAGGTTATGTTTGTCCGCCTCACTGGATTTCTTACTGATGCGAGACAAGACAAAGGCTAAGTTGGTACTAATCTCAGGCAAGAAACTGCTCTAATTGTCAAATACAAACCCACAAACTTTTTCCTGATGAAGAACCAAGACGTGTATCAGATGAGGAAATACAAGAACTTGAAGCAGGTACTTCTGTAGAATCAGAAAAGAGTAGTAATAAAGAAGAACCAAGATGTACATCAGATGAAGGAATGAAAGAGCTTGATACAAGTGCTTCTGCCGAAACAAAGAAGAGAAATATCAATTAATGTTTTTACCCTGCTATTAGAATTTCCCCACTGAAAACAAAAAGGCTTCATTACTCTGGCAAAGCTCATTCAGGTAAGAGAAAAATTTCTTCTGCAAAGCAATGTATAAAGATCAAAGTAGGCAGGTTATTAAACATTGACTCTGAGCTGTTGAATGATGAAGCTTTGAAATTCAAAAATGAGATTTTAGATAAAGCTAAGTGCTTTGATAAAATGATAGAACTTCTTGTAGCAAAAGTGAAGACAGTGGAATCGACTAAAATGAAAATAGAGATCTTGACATTTGCCCCTACCAATTAGTAATACAAAAAAGTCATGAATATGTTTGGTGTTTCAGAACACATTGTACACAAGTCTCAAAAACTGTGTTCGGAAAGAGGTATTTTTGCTGTGCTAGAACCAAAAAAGGGCATGTCTTTGTCTGCTGATATTGCACAGCTAGTGGAAGCATTTTATGAAGATGATGAAAATACTTGATTAATAACAAGCAGGAAAGACTACATTAGTATTATACGTAATATTTATCAGCCAGAGACTCATTTTGTGCAACCTAAATGAGCTCTTCTGAGCATTCAAGGAACAGAATTCAACAGTATCCTTAAGATTTTCAAAATTTTGTAGTCTAATGCCAAAATGGTGTGTCCTTGCTGGTAGTGCAGGTACACATGCTGTATATGTATGCACTATGCATCAAAACATGAAATTATTATTAGAACCACTGAATGTATCATATCAAGATCTCTTGAAATGTTTGTAATACCAGTAGCAGTGAGTGTATGATTCATAGGTGCACAAACTGTTCTAAATCATCAGGGAAGCTTGAAAAAATTTCTTTCACACCATCAAAGGATATATTGATAATGCTGAATCAATAGTGTTCTTCCAATGGACAACAACTAATCAATCAACTTTGACAACACAAAAGGAATCCTGTCAAGCTTACATCGATTTAGTTGTTTTGCAACTGAATAAATTAGTACCTCATTCTTATTTGGCTAAATTAGAATCCAGGTACTTAAAGCAAATAAAGGAGGAGATTAGTGATAGCGAAGTTTTATTCCTGGGAGATTTTGCCAAAAAATACAAATTTGTATTTCAAGACAAGATCAAGAATTTTCATTGGAGTACCTCACAATGTACTTTACATCCAGTGGTACTTTAAGCTTGAAAACGCAATGCAAAAGCAATGTTTCCGCATTATGTCAAGTGACAACTCACATGATGTAGCATTTGTTTGTATGGTACAGAAAAAAATTGAGATAATCAAAACTACCTTGCCAAATATAAAAAAAAATTGAGTATTTTACTGGATTGTGCAGTGCAATGCAAGAATTGTAAGAACTTCGACAATTTGTGCAACCATCAGGAAGATTTTGGATTCAATGCCAAATGGAATTTCTTTGCAACAAGTCATGGTAAACAACCGTATGATGGCATAGGTAGAACAATAAAAAGGATAGTGTCAAAAGAAAGTCTCTGAAAACCAACTACCAAACAAATCCTTTTTACGGAATCTATGTTTGAATATTGCAAATCTTCAATTGAAGGTATCAAATTCATTCTGGATGAAAAGGAGGAATTTGAGGAAGCAAGGAGGAGCCTCACCATGAGATTCGAAAATGCATCCACAATCCCAAGAACAATTTATTCCACTCGTCAGAGATACAATAGCCATGAAATAATGTAGAGAAGCTGAAAACTATGACATAATATATGACTTCTCTATTGAGGCTGAAGAAAAACCAATGAAATTTGTTGTTTCAGGATATGATTGTTTCAAGTGCAACATTATTTGGATTGGCATGGTCCTAGAAATTGATACGGAAAATAAAGACTTGCTGATTAAGTTTATGCACACAGCTCTTCCATCACATTCATTTTACGGGAAAGAGGATTTTAAGGATGTATGTTTTGTGTCATTAACAAATATTCTATGCACTGTTGATGTCCCTACAACACCAAAGTAGAGTTTATCATTTGTCTAAAATGGATAAATTACCTGTGCAAAAAATTATATCCAAAAAAAGTTTAGTCATATATACATAACAAAATTTAGTGCACAGTGTAGTTTAGAAATTAATGCTTTAAAAACTTTGTGAATTCATTTTTATTATCACTTCTTTCTGAATGAAAAAAAAATGTTTTTGTTTCATGAAAATAATTTATCAAAATAAAATTGAAAAAACACAAAAAACAAAGGATTTGTTTCAACTTCATATGTTTTGTGCCATCTACAAATTTTCTATGAATTGTTGATTATCATGCATGAGGCAATGTTTACCACTTGTTAAAAGTAATTTCTCTGTACAGAAAGCAGTATCTGCAAAATATATTTAAATTACCTTTTTTTTTTTAATTAATAAAATCTATTTTACTGAATAGTTTAAGAAGTCACTTAGCACAATATTAACATTTGAGAAGTCATGGAGCATAAGGATGACTGTCTTCTATTATAAACCTTTCACTGAAATCCTACACATACAAAGAAAAAAAAAACTCTGAACTTGACAAGGTCATATCTTATAAAGTAGACTTGAACCCCTCACAAAATTCTTTGGTGAACTTGAGCAAGCATAGTAGATGTTAAGAAAAATATTATGAAAATTGAAGAGGATGTATTTTCTACAGACTAACAGTAAGCTACATTAAGTGAAAAGTTGTTGATTTTGGAGTCATGCATTTGGATGAGTAAAATAAAAATTTCTATCAGGTATAGGATTAAAATAGTTGGATAATTGAATTCTACGGTCCTTATTTGCCATACATAGCAAATTTCAGAAATACAGAATGTATAGAAGTATTTTTTTTTTAATTAAAAAAAAAAAAAAAAAAAAAGAGAAAACACTGAGATTCTGCAACACTGCGCAGCCTTAATTTAGAGACAAAATAGGAAAAATATAATCGCCCTTCCCACCAAAATAAATCAAAACAGTAAGTTCTAGCACAAAATAATTTGGCACACTTTCCTAACTCATGAAGGGGAACATTTGTGTTAAATTTCAAGTAATTCGGTGTCAGGGGGTGTAATGTCCTGGAGAATTGACATGGAATGACCCACTAGTTAAATTTGCTATTATTTTGATTATTGGTAACACTTCTGCTTATTTGTTTTTGTAACTTTATGTTGTTACATTTAAAACTGACAGTAGTAAATTTATTTATATCTTTTTCAATCATTTCATCTCATGCAAGGCCACGAATGACACAATGGGTTACTGTTTGTAAAAGAATAAGGGAAAAAAAAAGAACCATTAATGAGCGAGAACAATAAAAGAGAAATCAAGGTAACCATAAATAATCATTGATATAGCATTAAAATTTTTGAAATCCACCTGAAAACATGAAGCCGGTAGAGAGTTCCACAAGTGAGAAATGAAAGAGAAGAAACTGTTAGTGCAGAACTTAGAGAGTTACATCTATCTAATTCAGTTGTAAATTGATGAGACTTCACCCCCAATAGAGTACAGTGTTTAAATACATAAAAATTAATATCATAGTGGAAAGTTTATCAAAACAATTACTATGAAAGTATTTATAGAAAAGGCACAGGGAAGTTGCATTACAGCAGTAGGAAAGGGACTAAAACCAAGATGCCAGCCCAGGACTAATAACATTGCAGGTTCTTTGGGTTCTGGCAAGAGAATGAGGTCATATAAAGCAGCAATATTCAAAACATGGACAAATAGTAGACTTATAAATATCTATAAAATAGATTCTGGAGAAAAAAAAAACATTATCTAGCACAACAGTAAATACAGTGAGCCAACTTTCTTAGCAACAGACTTAGCAATTAATACAATATAATCTTTCAACTTCATGACAGCAGAGAATGTTAACCAAAGAAAGCATGACAAGAAATTAACAACACAACATTTATTACAATACAAACTGTGCAAAGATAAGCAAAAATTCTAGTTTTCAAAATTGCAGCCACTGTGTTTATATATTTTAACAGATATCAACACTAGGTGGAAATTTAAGAACATGTAAGGCAAGGATGTGCAGGTGGCATAACAGTTCACTTTCACACTAATAACCTTAATAAAAAGAATGAATCTATCTCTTTTCCTCCCATGTATGGGTTAAACAGCAGAGTAGGCTAGACTTGGCCTTGTGTGGTAACTGGTATTGAAAAAAAGGACAACTTTGAATTTAAAAAGAAAAATATAGACAGCAATGAGAAACCACTCCACAACCTTCCCAATATGTCATAGCAAGTCTTTTTACAATCATGTTCACCCTGTACAAGGCACAAGTGTCACTCTAAGTAGAGGTTACAGAGTAAGAAGCATAACCCCAAGCAAGGTGATAATGCCACCTTTTGGTGGCCACTTGCATCTTGGTGGCATTATCCCCATGAAAGAAAATGAAAAAGATTTTAGAAATAACCAGAAACACAATCCTAAACAGGACACAAGGGATAAACTTCTACTCCTGTTCAAAACATCAGGGAGGAGTGTGAACCAGGCAATAGGTGAAACTATCTACTCTGATTAAATTAAGAGATAATAAAGAAAAGGAATGTGTGAAGAGCTATGATTACCTATGTCCTGAAGACACACTTCATTTAAATAAAATAAATAAAAAGGTAAAAATTAAAATAAATTATGATGAAAATTCAAATAAAATTAAAATTTTAATCTGTGATTAAAGAAATTGATAGAAAAATTGGTCAACTAACAAAACTAAATGTAAATATGACACTTTGGAATGCAAAAAAAAAAAGTTTAATTATTTAAATCTTTCTCAAAATTAATGGTCCCAACCACCTGAATCAACATACTATTTTGTTTTCCTTAAATTCATTATATTTCATTTTCATTTACAAATATAACAAATATTTCAGGGCAAATTTTATACACTAAATATCACTAAAGTATTTATAAATTTTCATATTTACATTTACCATGTATTTACAGAGTTAGGTGAGCATTCATGAATTTTTCTAAAATAAAGTGAAAATATTTTCCCTACACATTTCCCTAAACAAGCAATTATGGATATTTGTGTTGTTTTATGAGGGAGGGGAAACAATATCTATTTCTTTACACTTATAGAAGATATCTATATACACAAGAATTTCAAGATATGGTTAACCATTATTATCAAATAACACAAAAAGAAAGTTAAATTTACCCAATTTAAGGAAGAATATGTAATGCCAAGAAGATTTTAACCTGGCATCTCAGCTACAGCCATTTTCTCACTGCCATAATATAGCTTCCCTCTGCCTTTTCTATAAATATTTTCATAGTAATTGTTCTGATGAATATTCCTCTATGGTAACTAGATTTTTAATGAATTTAGGTGCAGTACTAGATTGGCAACAGGATTTCATTTCACAGTTGAAACATAAATATAACCGTAAGTTCTATGCTGATTGTTTCTTCTATCACACTGCTTGCTTGTGGAACTCTCCTGGTTTATTGCTCCCCAGTCAACTTTGATCTTCAAAAAGTACAATGTCAATCATTATCTTCTTAATTTTTACTCTATTTTGTTCCTTCTCTTTAATAGTATTTTTCTCATATTCACTAATACTCAGTAACCCTTTGTATCTAGTGGCTTTATTGCCTTGTTTGGGGGGGGGGATGATTAAAAAGAAAAAATATTCAGCTGTCTAGGTCCTAAAAATTACCAATTTCCCAAACATCATCCAAATTAATCCAGTTATTTTGATATATAATCACGAGGCAAGATTATCGTTTTATTGAAGAAAAAATGGTTTACATGATGGATGAAACAATCTCCCCAACATATACTCAAGTACTCAAGGTCGATCAAAAGTCAAGATTTCCTAAGCTGATTTTCAAGGAAGGCACTTTCCAAATGAGAGATTGGTGCAATACAACCTTACTCCTATGTGACCTAGTACTACTTCAGAGATAAATAGAATAATTATCCTATTATATATCAGTATTGAACATAATAACAACATGATTGTAACACTATATATTAATCTACCTTTTGTACTGTTAATCATATTTTGTTTAAGGAGACTGGCTATAAACGTAAATTTAAAAGAAATTAAACAACAATGGCAGAAAAAAAAATTAGTCATCATAATAAGAAAGCATGCTTGAGGAGGCCGTTATATATTATATAGGTTTGAAAGTAAGCATGGACAAACGTGCTCACAACAAGGCCTAGTGTCAAAAGAACGGTTTTCCCACTGACATTAGCTTTTTTTTTTTTTTTAAATACCATCATGCTTTGGCAATGGTTATGATTTGTAAAAGTGATGTTTAGAATTTTAATAAAACCTAAATATATGAAATTATATTAGTTCAGAAAATCCTCATTAGCTAATAGTTAACTCCTGTGCTAGATAGATTCAGGCCAGGAGATAAAAATAAATAAGTATACTGTTTAATAAGTAAACAGTGCATCAACCCAAATACGGATATCCACTAAAAATAACGTGTCAGTAATAAAATTAATAAATGTGAATCTATCACTTAAGAAATTGCTTTGTTTATGTTAGGATACAAAACTGAGCAGATATGAAGTTTTCAAGAACCTGAGAGGGATTTGCATTTGTAAGGTCCTATTCAACTTTGTTTGATCATCGACATGCTTTGTGACTAAGATGGTTTAAAGCACATTGGATCTAACAATAGTATATACAAATAAAGACTAACCTACATTTTAAATTTTCAAAGTCAACCTTCAATCTGATTAGTTAAATTAAACCCAGCCATAAGATCTAAATTTTGTCTCTCCCGCCTCCATATTAACTGTTTAATAAGCAAACTTATTGTTTTCTACATTCAAATGTAAATTATTTTCACCAAAATTATTGAACATTGCCTGATGACAAGATAAAAGCTTTAACTCTCGAAACACATAAATTTCCATGTCACAATGTAAATTACAATAATTTTAAATAAAAATTATACATATATATATATAGGAAATGGATTAAATCTCTCATTTTTAATTTGCTTAATATTATTTTTAATGAATATTCATTTGTTTTTCTTTGTATTTTTAATCATTTTACCCCAAGCAAGGTAGGACAACCACTAGTGTGCAGTGGGTTACAACAAGAGAAAAAACCAAGTACAGCAGTATTGAAGAAAGGATAAAAGATGAATGGGATTCAAGATGTCAGAAGATGGCAATTGACATTGCATTTAAATTTTTGAAAATTATAGCTATCAGGGAAGCAAATAACTAGAAGAGAGTTCCTCAAATAGGAAGTTTGAGAAAAATTGTTGGAGTAGAAGTGGCAGTTATATTTAATTATTTAAGTAGTAAAAGAGTGAGACCTAGATGCCAATCTAGTAGCACGCTTAAATTCATGTAATCAGGGTACCAGGAAAGAAAAGTTTGTCAGAAGAGTTGCCATCAAAATGTTTGTAGAAAAGACAGAGGGAAGCCACATCATATTCATGAAAAAGTGACTGAAGTCAAGATGCCAAGTCAGGAGCAATTACATTGCAGATCCTTCTTTGGATTTTCTTGAAAATCTCGAGATGAATAGCAGGAGCAACCAACCACATATAACAACTATTCAATGCATGGACAAATGGTAGATGTTTAAATGTGCAAGATGGATTCTAACAAAAAAGACTTTAAGTGAGATGCTTAACCCCTTTAGCATTGATTAGAGCCTCAAATAAGTAAGTGGTAAGAGGCTAATAGGACGATAGAGGTCAGAGGGTTCACCAGAGTTCTTAAAAACAAAAAAGGATCTACAGGTGAGGACTTCCAACTGCTTGGAAAGCAAAAAGGAAATAGTTATAGGGTTTGGAGAAGACTGGAGCCAGCTCAGGGGCACATTTCTTTAGGATAGCAGTTGGGATTTCTTCATCTTCACTTGCCTTATGGGAGTCGAATTTGGAAATGATGTTTAAGACCAGAGACAGCGTTATGCATATATCCCTCAGTAGAGCTTCTGTTCTAGGTGGTAAATCAGGTGTGGGTACTCCAGAATAGTCAAGTATTAAATTTGAATTGTCTGCTGTAGATATGAGGTCTTCAAATTGATTGAACAGAGGAGAGATTGGGGGTTTGCTATTGTTCAGCACATTCTTGCAGAGTTGCTAGTAATCTCGAAAACCAAACTTGCAGGAAACATTCCATTCTATCAGCAAACAATAACTTTGCATCAATTAGGACATGCTTGCATTCATTACATGCAGAGACAAAGAGGCATCTATTTTAATCAGACATGTCACTCTAGTACAGGTAAAAGAAACCATTCCTGTGGGCAATAGCAGCCAAGCATGCAGGTGAAAACCAAGGAGATGAAAGAGATTTAATGTGGAATTCCCTTGCTGGAATAAAAATATCAATGCCGACTTTCATCCAGGAGACCTCAAAAGCACATTTTTGAATAGGGAGACTAAAAACTTTGTTCCAAAGGACGTCATGAAGAAAATCACAAAACCAGTCTGAATCCACACATTGATCACAGAAAGATATTCTGCTAGTAGGGGATTCTTAGATGGAGCGGGAGCTGAAACAAATGTTTACAGACCCCACCACCACATGATCAGATGCTCCATTTTTATTATTGAACAGTAAACAAAGACAATTTGTTCTAGGAAATGGATTAAATCTAGGTACCTCCAGTCAAATCGATAACAAAAACAGCATAGTATGAATAAAAAAGGTCTTAAACTTAATAAAACAAACTTTTTTCTTTCAAAATGTTTATATTATTATCAAAGTAATTTTTAATTATTTTTTAATCCCTTCTAACATTTTTGAAATTTTGTCAGAATGTTTTGGCTTGGTTTGAGTTAGCAGCTAAAGAAACATTACTACTGTTTACAATGGAAATGTAATGATTGCATTACCCACTTCTTTTTCAGTGACAAACTCATTAATTTGGAAATTCTCGCAAAAATTAAATAACCGAATTTTAATGAAACTTTCAGTACTCATTCACAAATGAATGAAATTACTTTCGAAATTATATTTTTTTTAAATCTTTATAAAAATTTTTTTTTTTTACCTGTTACCCACCCTCCACGGAAATCCATGAAATCTTAATAAATTTTATATTGATAGCTAACTTTTGTGTTATTGGTTCAATGCAAAACTCATTGGGGAATATAAATAATCTATTTTTTTTTTATTTTAAGTTTGCAATCATTATCTGAAAATCTTCTCCAAAGAGTAAAATAAGAAATGTAATAAAACTCTGGTATAAGTTAATAAGCTTTTTAATTTTTTAAATTGCAGGAATAAATAATAACTATTAAGGAAAAAACTTTTTCGAATTAATAAAATTTTCAAAAAATTGTTTTAATTTTTTTTTATTATTATTAAATAATTTAATAATATATAAAGTTTTAAAAATATTTTAAAATCTTCAAAGAATTGATTGCGAGTATACTTTTTAGTTAAGAATTGATGATTATATTGCCTATCTAAAATTGAAGAGTTTAATAAAAATCGTTCTGCAGAAATATTTTAAATTAACTACAAAAAATAATTTTTTTTGTATGTAAATATGTTCATTTTGATAAAGTACAATGTTCCATAGGAGTCATAACATGTTTCCATAAAAATTAAATTAGATATTTTTACCATACCTTAAACTTAATGATAACTTATTAATAAATAACATATAACTTAGTTCGATTATTTTAATTTCATTCTTTCTTATTAGATTAAAATTAAAAGAAATTTAAATTTTTAAATTTTTATTTATTCAGAAAGCATATTCAAATATCTGGTTATAAATCTAAACAAAAATTCTATAAAATATTATATAATTGCTGAAAATATTGTTAAATTTTTAATTTTACTTTTTAGTTAAAAACCAAAAAAAAAAAGAAATTAAAATTTTATGTTTTAACCTAATTGAAATTTTGACACGTTTGGTCGCCACCCTTTTAGCGTTCTCGACAAATTCCAGCTGTCATATCTTTCATAACCCCAATAACACAGTGCTACCGGAGTTAAAATTTTTTTTTATTGTAAATTTCTGGCAGTAAGCAATTATTACTGGATTGAAATCAGATAAAGGTAAGTTTGAATTTTAAAACTTAACTTAAATGATGTATCAGCTAGGTATATTTTATTTTTGCAAGATTTTTAAAACAGAAATTTGGCTACTGTTTACGTAATGTGTTGATCAATCAAAAATGGTGGAAATTTAAATTTTATTTTTTCAATTCAGAAAAAAATTAGATTAAAATCAATATAATTTTAGTTTAAAATACACCAGTGTATTTTTCTTTCTGGAATTAAAATTTAATCTCTTGGCTTTCAATTAAAGCTAATTTTAAAGCTTGAAGATAAATTATTTATTTTTTTAAATTTAAATTTAAATTTAGGTATCGAAAATGAGAAGTATCTAATTAAATCCAAAATATATTTAATTTATTTGTTTAAGATGCAAAACAGAGAAGATATGTATAATTCAAGAATTGAGAGAAATGTGTGTTCAAAAGCACTATTCAGGCTTTGTTTGATCAGGAAGTACTAAGTGGTGAAAGGTCAAGGCATGTTAGATTCAATGATAGTTTTCCCTAGAGGATGCAGGTTTGAATCCTGTCTAAGGGGATATATTTTTCTAACAGCATTTCTCAATAGATGTAAATAAATATAGTGTTTAATAATAAAAACAGAACATCTCAAATAACATTTAAACAAATAAATGAAAAAATTGTCAGATTTAATCTATTTCCTAAAAGATTTGCCTTTGTTTATGCTAGAATACAAAATAGAGGAAATATATTTCAGAAAGCACATTTTTCTATGACAAGATTTCTCAAATATTCAGGCCTCTAGACAAAAATAAATATACTACTTAATAAATAAAAACATTTAAATAAGATATACAAATAATTAATACAAATAAAAAATTTGTCATTTAGCTGATTGTTGTTATATTTAACATTATTAATAGTATGAAAATCTGCTACTCAGAGTTTCATGCAATAACGCACTCATCAGCTGGATAAAATATGATGCTTTTTCTGCTTGATGAGTGTATTATAACATGAAACTCTGAGTAGCAGATCTTGATATTGTATTAATAATATTAGAATATATTTAAGCACTGTCAAATTTGACACTGATCCCTCAATTTTTTAAGCTTTCAGTTTATATTTCAATTATTTGTGTGTATGTGTGTGAGAGAGTATATATTTTCCCCCCTAACATTACCACTAGCATTATGTAACGGTCAGTTATCAATCAGTTCCTGAAGATTCTGTTATGCATAAAACTCAAGTGTTATGCTACTGATGAGGGAGAAAAAATATATATTTATTAATATATAAATTATAGCTTTGTTATTGTACATTGAACATTATTTTATAACACTACCACTCAATGGGTTATTTATATATTTTCTAAACATATACTGTTAAATATAAGAGACAATAAATGACTATTATGTTTAATTATGAGCCATTCTAAACGTCATATTTTGGCTTTAATTTCAGTTGAAAATAAACAGAAAAATTCTCCAACATTTGGATAATTTGGAAAATCAGACAGATTTTAGTCAACAATATAATAATCCTTATTCATACACACAGTAAAAAGAACCTTCAGATATTGGAGGCCATGTACATTAAATCCAAACAACCCACACTTAATAAAATCACATTTAAATCTGGTCATAACACATTACATTGCATTTGAATACATGGTTCTGCTGTCATTTTGCACTATCACGCGGTGTGACGTCATAGAACCGCATTGCAAATTTGCGAACTGCATTTGTTATTTTTGGTAACTATTGCCGTTGACTAGCAGAGCTTTATGTCAACACAAGATAAAATCATCGGTGATGGTGGATGTTATTGTATTACTATCTTAATAACCTCTCTGAAGATGGCTCATGTGAGCCAAAAGCTTAGAACCAACTTAATAAAAAATTATCCAAATGTTGGAGAATTTTTCTGTTTATTTTCAACTGAAATTAAAGCCAAAATACGACGTTTAGAACAGCTCATGATTAAACATAATAGACATTCATTGTCTCTTATATTTAACAGTATATGTTTAGAAAATTATTTGCTGCCTTGATACACTATATATATATATATATATATATATATATATATATATATATATACATACACACACACACACTGAAATTAGAGTTGAATGTACCTCATTTTTAAAAAATTTCTTCCATACTTGGACAAGGAATGCCATCTGTTAAAACTATGATATAAGCTATTCTGTTTTCACACCTGAATACATGGTAGATGATACAGCTTTTGCACATATATAAGTTTGTGAGGACGTAATTACCGGAGGTGACGATATGTGTGTTTTGTGCTGTAGTTTTGATGAAGTCATATTTGGAAAACAGTTTGATTTAACAAATTGTAGTATATTATATGCATTAATATCATGAAAGAGTTCTTTCATGTTGGTTCTTTGGTTGATTTTGTTTAGCAGCACGTCAATCACTGCGGGTTGATGTGATGCTAAACAAAATCAACACCTCCATGAAGCACGTCAACATCTCCATGGTATATTTAATAACGAAGTATAAATATTTTGAAGACAATTGTTGCCTTCAACCACAGATAAAATGTATTGCTGGTATTTTTAATATAAAAATGTATCTCATCATCATAGCCAGGATTTATTGTGATAATAAATATGTGGACAATAGTCATAATATAAATATTATAAAAAATTGATAACTCTTCATCCCAGAAATTCAGATGGGGGGGGGGGGGACAAACAACATTTCAATTATTTGGAAATTTTTCTTTTTTCAAGTGCTAACCTTAGTTTCTGAAAACAGCTGATTTGGGTTGAAATTGATAATGGATAAAGGAAGGCCTTAATTTTATAAGAGTCCAGGAATTGGTTGTTCCTCAAACTTCTGTAACTGAAGTTTCTTTTCCTACCACTACCTTTAGAGATCTCTTTATCTATCTATGCTTTGACAGAATGACTTTTTATCAGTTTCTCTGACATAAATTGTCAACATGGAGTTAAACATATTTAAAATCAACAAGTAAATTTTCATCCCACCCTCCTATCTGAATATCTAACCTGGAATTGACAAGACAAATGATATTTATTTTGGTATTGGAACAGTATGATAAAATCAATTTTCCAAATACTAATAGAGTGTACATATATTACACTGAGCCTAGGCAGAGGGTCATGAATAAACACTTGACATAGCACTGATAATTTTTTTTTTACTAGGTAAAAAAAAAAAAAAAAAAAAACTAAAACAAAAATAAAGATATCTTTCATCATTTTTTTTTTTTCAGTAATCATCAGAACTAAAAAGTTAATCACAAAGTCAAGCAATTTTTTTTATAGTGACAAAAAAATGTGTAAGAGTGCCATAATGGTTATCAGCCCAGAAAATGACATCAGCAAACCAAGTTCAAATTTCAGTTGAGGTTGTTTATATCCACTTTAAACTGATGCTCTTTCAAGCAACATGTTCCCCCCACCAAAATGGTCTCATCACTGACATGTCAAGATAATAATAAAAAAGAAAACAAACAAACAAACCCTTCTTCCAGAACATCTATGGGCCATGTTTCTTCTGGACATTAACAATCATGGCTCGCTCTCCACAATTTCCTGTTCTTAGTCGATAAATTTTATCTTTTCGTTATCTCTCCTAAACCTTGTTCCACTATCCATTTACTCATGTTCACTAGATAGGTCATGCATTATCTTCCTATGTCCCTCTTGCTTTCAATGTTTTATGAGTGTCAAATTTTCCAAGCCCTCCTTCCTAAATATGTGGCCTAGAAATTTCAACTCTCTTTCTGATGTTAAGTATAAGTGTCCTTTTTGTTTCCATTTTCTCTAAAACTTTGTCATTATGCACATGTTCAGTCTATGCTATTCTCAGCAGCCTTCTGTAAAATGACAATTTCTGTTGCTTCAAGTCTTCATCTGCAAAGAGATTGTCCTGCATTCACTGCCACATAGGAGGACTGATACCTCTTGCAAGACTGATCAGGCAGAAGTTGATCATGATTACTTGCCAACCAAGGCTGTAGAACCCAATCTGTTCTGCTATTTAACCCATATCAGGAGGGAGAAGTGTTTGTGCATAAGTGAATGCAACAAATTCAACTGGAATTTGAACTTGGCTCTTCGATTTCAGAGCCAACACACATCCCACAGACATCCCCTAAAAAAGAAACCATTGTTTTGTTTACATTTCATCACATGATCTCTTGCAAACACAGATTATTATTCTTCTTCTGCTTCTTCTTTTCCTATATCTGAGCAGTTACAAACAGCCTGGTGTACGAATGGTCATTTACTTCTACTTTGCACATAAAGGTTGTAGTTAATCTAAAGTGTGTTATTTAACACCAAAATGATAATGAATTTTTAATGAGAAATGAATATTATGTTATCCTAAATGTTATTACTGTGATAATGATGATTATTGAAAGTTTAGTGAAAGATAAAGGTTGCTGTGAATGCAATCATAACTTGATATTTACATTTTCTCAGCTGAACACAGATACAAGTTGATTTTATTGATATGGAATTATTCTTTGAACTGGCAATTTATTATAAAGTGATGACATGTGCATTGTGGTGCATTGGATATCGGCTCGAAACGAGAAATCAGGGAGCCGAGTTCAAATTCCAGCTGAATTCATTGCAGTCATTTACGTGCAAATATCCTTGGGAAAGGTATTAATCTGTCTATTCCTTCCAGTTATGAGTTAAATAACAGGACAGATTGGGTTCTATAGCCTTGGTCAGCAACCAGTCTACCACAGAAAGCAATGGCAACCTACTGCGGGATAATCTTCTGCCCAGTCAGTCATGTCTTGAAAGAGACATGATTGCCCAAGCGTGTATCACGTATGGCATTTAACTGACTGATGCCAATAATATATAAGGTGGAAATGGTTTTATTACTTTTATTATTATCAGTTTACTTGATAATGTGAATCTTTTCATGTATGTTATTGGTTATTGCACTGAGGCTGACATTAACCTACAAACAAACATCTCTCTGAATTGAAGGATTTTTTTTTTTTTTAGAAGTGAAGTCTAAGACAACTTCCAATTTTTAAGCGGGATTTTTGGAATGTAAATGTCTTATCCACGGAAATATACAGTAAATATGAATAGCATGGAAGGGGTAAAATTCTTAAAAAAAAAAAAAAAAATTAGGTTAATGAAATTAACATACTGACTTATCAGAAATTAATTTGACTTCTATTGTTTCAATGTATATCAATGTTTTTTTTTCATTCTTTACAAATTTCAAATATTAACTTATATAAAATATAGTTACAAAGATTATAAAAGTAATCTTAAAACTTCAAAGTAGGTTTTAAATATTTTAAAGATAATATAAAAAAAAACATTTTGAAGCAAAACTAAATTATCATGCAAGTTAAACAAATGAACTGGATACTAGTTTCAAACTTTTACCACAGCTCTACCAAAAGACTAATTGCCAGCAGGTACATTTGAATATGTAGTTACTGACCACTTACTTTCCTTAACTATTATTATTTCCTACTGTTTGGTAAACACATTTGTTTACCGCCATATAATCTTTGGCTTAGGTTTTTAAGAATTATTTTTAGGAATGTCAAAATTATTTTATAGAGTTGTAATGGAATTTTATCCTTCTGGCATTTCTAAAGTTACTACACAAAAGTTTGTGAACGTTTACCAAATCGATAATATTGTTCTTCTGTAAATTTATTTAGCATTTCCCCAGTCTCACTAGGAATGTTAAACATCTAAGATCAATAGAACTTCATTGATTTTGGCTCTCCACAACTTCCTTTTCTTCAAGGTTTGCAAACTGTGGATCTCTAATCCAGTTCTTGGAAAAAAAGAGTTGTTTTCTCTTTCATTTTTCAACATTTGAAATTCAAAATTGTCCTCTTCCTGGATTGGTTGCTGTGCCAATGCTAAAGAACCCAAACTTCCTTGCTGTTTAACCCATAGTTGAGGGAGGTGAAAAGACGGATTGATGTCTTTTCCAAAGGTAAACATGGTGATGTAAATATACCAGCCTCTGTAGAAATTTGAACTCTGCTTGCTGGCTTCATTTCCTGAAGTAATAGTGAGTGTACCACCCATATATTCAAAACTTTTGGACAATATCTCATAATTTAAAAAAAAAAAAAATTCCCTGATTAGCAGAAAAATTTAGAGGTTAATTTTTGGTTGGCTGATTTTCTTTAGCACCATATCAACACCTCTCTGGATCATTTAATGCCAAAATCTAAATATTTTGAACTTAATTGTATGCCTTCAACTAAAAATATTTTTGTACCTCATTTTATACTTTCAGGGTAAATGTATGTTTTACAGATATGTAGTATGTACATGATCTGTTGTAGGTTTTATGTGTTATTATAAACCTATTTCTTTTAAATGTAACCGCCTCTTCAACCCTTTTTTTTTTTGCACTTCCCACCTTTGTGGAACTCCCTTCCATTTACTTGCTTTTCTGATAGCTACAATCTCCAAAAGTTTAAATGCATTATCAATTGCCATCTTCTATCCCCATGAATTCCTATCTATCTTTAATCTTTTCTTAGACACTTCCTGTACCCTGTTTTTTCTTTCACTGAGGGCTAGTAGTGGTCCCGCCTTCTTTAGGGTAAAATGATGGTGGCAGAAAGAAAAAAGAAAAAAAATGACATTATGTTGATGGTTTCAGTAGTTTCAAATGTTGGTTTTGTTCTAGTATTTATATATTACAGGTGCTAAATAAGTACATTCAGGTTGATTTTCATTCTTCAACAAGTATGAATGGGTTTGGTATGTCTGGCCTATATGCAACCGAGCCAACATTACTTCAGCCTTTCTTCTTCTGAACACCATTCTCTCAGGACCAGTTTGATTGTATAAATTCTGTTATTTTTATTGTCAGTCCAGCTCTTTTGCCACTTCTGTTTAAAGAACCTGTCTATATCATTTTCCAGTTTCACATAAGGGATCTTAAAACTAATCTTCGTTGTAGGCAGACTTTGCAGCTAAGTCGCCCTGGTCATTCTGTTTAACTTGTAAGTAGCTTGGGATCCAGTTATATTTTTTACTATTGCTAATGAATCCGGCCTGATTAGCAATCTCACCATCAGTGGTTTGTCAACTTTTGTTTTTTCTGGCTTAGCAACCCTTTGAAAGCTATTTAAGGCCAGAAAATATTTTTAGATTGTAAAAATTTTGTGAGAGGAGATACAAGTCTTACACAGCTGGCGGAAAAAGAGGTAGATTCATATCTTTCCCAAGACTATTGGCACATAAGTAAATCTAATGAAACCAATGGGAATTAGAACTTGGTTCTCCAATTAACAATTTCCAGCTACTATCTATTAAACTACCCATACATCCAAGCTTCTTGTTGCTTCACTTAACGTCATTGTTTCAATGTAAGCTTAGTTGACAGGAAACCAAGAAGTTAGAAAAGAGTTTCATATAAGAGAAGAAACTATTAGAATAGAACTTCGTTACATTTAGCAATTTCAACAGTAATATGATGAGACCTAGCCGCCAATCTAATTCTACACTTAAATTCATAAAGTCAAAATACCAATTATCATTAGAACAACTACCATGAAAATATTTAAAGAAATTGTGTTAGAATTATAATGCTATATACAAATGAGTCTTCTGTGGATGTTAAATTCTTCAAACTGTCTTTCTTCATCATGCCCTTTTCTGTTTTTTTAGGAATAATTACTTTATAGTACCTATTCTTCTTAGAATTTCTTAATTTCTCCCTCGGTCTATGGTATTCTCAACATTTGTTGCTAAAACCAGGTGTCATTTTTGAGGAAAATGTCCAGTCTAACTGCTATATAAGAGGCTTGGCATCCTATAGAAGTCTAGCACTCATTTTGTTCATGTCTACTTTCATTTATAGGATCAATTTTTTCAGTTATCATAAAGAATGCTATTATTTTAAAATCTTAAAAATTTATATGGTCAATCTACAAATGCTACTGATACCATATAGCTCAGTACTAATTGCTGCATACCGAGATCATCGGCAACTAAACCGGTTCTCCCATTTTTCTGATTAGGAGGGACATTAGAGAACCAGCAAGATTATTAATTAAACCTGTCAAAAGGTGGATAAACTTTCTTGTAGAGTCAACAACCACTTATCACAATAGGGTAGACTAGGCTTCATAACTATGTACGCTGCCAATGTGGTGATGACACATCATCACTAGGCAGAGAATTTTCTAGATTGAAATCAACAGGCCAGACAAAGAGTTCCCTGAAGGATTCAATGGCCACATATCAATGATCAAGGTGAGCCTTTCAGTTAGAGGACAACTACTATGATTTGAGCTGAAGAGGAAAGGGCTTCACCAAGTCTTCTTTTTGTCTAAGATGTGCTATACAGGAATAAATAAATACTTATAATTAAGGTGCTCAGCTGCACAGTAACCTACAACCTACAACCACACCTAGTCATGGGACAGATGGTAAAAGGTTTAAGATTCCATATTTTTATCTTGTTATATTAGCTAGTCTTAATACAGACAATTCAGCTTAGAATACATTCAGTGTCTCAATCAATATTTTACAGTTAACGTCATACTCAGGATTATCCAAAACTGCTTGCTACAATATCAGAGTATTTTTTCAGAGGAAATATAATTCAGATTCAAAATACATTTTTTAACTAATTCAGTCTTTCTTGATATTTTTTTTAAAGTCAAATCTTTTCATCAACCTGCTTTCCAATAGTTATGAGAAAAATAATATGAATCACTCAGATTAATTTATTTTTTATCATATAATCAGAACATTCTTTAAAATCTTGATTTAAAAATCATAAAGATCATATTTTGAAAGAGGGTTAAAAATTGAAGTTACAATATTCAACACTTGTTGGAATTAACATTTTTCTTTAGTTTTAATTTAAAATGGAAAAAGTTCTGTAATCCATTACTTTGTTGAGGAGAGAGGTAGCTATGAAAAAAAAAAATGATTAACTTCCTTTGTTGAAAATCCCTCGGTAAATTGTTGCGACATATTATACAGCAGTTTGCACTGAATTGAAGAAATATGGTATAGTAATACCACACAAAATTTCACTAGCCAATGTGATACTTGGACTATATATTCATAATGCAAATATGAGTTATGTCCCACAAAAAAAAAAAAATGTATTCATTCTTTAAATGCAAATAATGCAGTTTGACTTGCAAACAAGACTAAAGGTTTAAAGACATTTAATGTGCAAAAAACTCAAAAAGCAAGTACATTTTTGGAACACACAATGTGTGTGTGTGTGTGTGTGTGTGTGTATGTGTGTATATATATATATATATATATATACATACACACATAAATAGATAGATACACACAAGCAAGGAAAAAAGCAACTCCTAAAGAAGCACTTCTCCTCTGAGTATATATATATATATACACACTTAAATATAAGAGACAATGAATGTCTATCATGTTTAATCACGAGCTGTTCTAAACGTCGTATTTTGGCTTTAATTTCAGTTGAAAATAAACACAAAAATTCTCCAACATTTGGATAATTCTTTTTTTTCATACACACACACACTCACACGCATATGTGTGTGTGTGTGTGTGTATCTAATTCACAATCATACAGGAAAAGTGTTTTTTTTTAAACTTAAACACATGCTTCAGAATAGTATGTATTCAGACTTCAGCACCATGCAATAATCATGAATCTAGTTACAATCTTGACAGCAGTGTATAAATTATTTTCTTCTAAGTTTTAGATCAGGGTTTCGTAAACTGGGCAATATCATCCACTAGTGGCAATTTCAAATGTAGAGTGGGCAATGGATGTTTTGGTGGGTAATATAGAATTTTGAGTATTAAAAAGTATTTTAACATTCCTGGAAAAACAAAAATCCAGACTAAATAGGAATAACTAATTCACATCCCTATATAAGATATAAATATCCCCACAAACAAGGAATATTTTCGTATATTCTATAGTTTTGAAAAAGGTCATTAATATTCAAATAAATAGTTCTTCAAATGAAATAACATTTTTTCATATATAAGTCAGACAAGAGAAAACCAAGAACAACTTTGCTAGTAAAATTAAGTGACCTCAGGATAATTTTTATTTAGTATAAAATGTTTTTTTAATTTTTTTTTTATCTCAATTGGCAATCTCAAATTTATCAATGCAGATTAAGTGCTCATCAAAAACATAATTTACCAATAATTGGATGTTTTGAATATTTACTACTAGCAGTATAACCCGGCGTTGCTCGGGTGTAATGAAAACTTTTATATATATATATATTATCGATTTTCTGCACTATTGTAAGAACTGCAACCTTGAAACTTCTGAATATCGTTTCTTATGTCTTTGTCTATGAGTGTATCAAATTTGATTAAAATCAGACCACTCCTTCTATAACCCACGATTTTTTCGATTATCAATTTTCAATATTTATCGGGGGTACCTCGACACAAAACCTAGCTAAGAACACTCGCAGACACTTATAGTATAACTGTGTAAATTTTCAAGAAAATCAGTTCAGCCATTCCGGAGTCTATAGGTAACGGATACACACACACACACACAAAGTTCCATTTATAAATAAGTTTAGATACTAATCAGCAGTGGAAAATTTTTCCAAATGTTATGTGAGTTTTTTTTACTTCTGTTTTTGGTAAAGAAATCCTGTCATGGTCTTCATTTAATTCAGACAAGACCTGAGTTTCAGTTTCCAGACAACACCAGGTTGTTGTATCCAACAATGTGTAGATATATAACTATAAATAAAATAGTTCACTTAGTTAAATTTGCAGTTTCGTGGGTATTTTTCCTCCAATCCTCAAAATTTTGGGTTAACTTCATTACAGATAGACTATATAATAGTTTGCTTTGGTTTTAAAGCTGAAACAAAAACAACTGTCCACTTAATAAATATCTAACCAACAACATAATATACAAAGCCATCATAACAAGCAACATTGACACAAACAAAAAAAATTTACTAAGAGCCACAAAAACAACCTTCAAAAAAAGATTTAGCACCATTCAAAACAAAGATACAAAATACTATCAAAATACTCATGAAGCCAAAAAGAAAATAACATCACTAAAATTAAATGGGAAATCATAAAAAAGCACCACCACACAATACCAATGGCAGAAACTGCAAACTATTTTGGGAGGAAAATTATCAATAATTACCTTTACAAACCAAAGTAAACTATTAAACAAGGAAAACAAGATAATGGGGAAATGTAGACATTCAAACAATTATTTACTTTGCTACCTAAATACCAACAAAACAAACAATAAAAAAACCCAAAACTCAGATATAAATATAGATGTATAAACACTCAAATACAAAAAAAAATATAGACACAGAAGATAAAAGAAAACAGAAAAAAAGGAACAACCAGATAATACAACAATTACCAAACAGGAAATAAATCACATATGAAGCTCATAAATAATATAAAAACAATCAACACACAAATACAAACAATTAATCATGGCCTAAATTTTTTTTAAGCAGGCATATGTACTAACACAGTAAAAAAAAAAAAGATGACCCAACACAGTAAAAAGAGGTCAACCGAAAATGATAAGAGGCCCGATCAATATAAAGCAGTTAAGCAAATATACACAAAGCATACTAAAAAGAGGTCAACACAATAAAAAGTAATTAATCATCCTTCAAATCCTACACTACTTAAGAAACAACATTCATCTAGCAAAAAGAATTACTCATATACATAAAAGATATCAAATTATGGCAAACTTCATATAGATATGAAAAAAAATTGGGAAACAGCAGCAAAAAAAAAAGTCCTGAAGAGTGAAAACATCACAATAATGCCTTCACAAAACTTTGAAGTTGGTGTGACTGAAATAATAGTGCTCAGCTAAGTGACAAATTTCTCCACATTAATTCTCTATCTTGTTACTGAGCACTATGTCAAAAAGCCTGCTTGCCTAAAATCCCTTTCTACCAGTGAACTACTGAGGAAAAAAAAAACAAAAAAAAAAAACAATTTTGGCACTAAGTATCATTATAATGGTATATATATATATATATATATATATATAGGTAGGATATCTTCATTCAAATATGTTTCCTTGAATAATATACACATATAAATAAAAAAATCTTTTATATATAACGAAGCAAAATATAGCAATTAATTCAATCACAAAGTACATCACTAACATACATAAAAAAATAAATAAATATACATTAAAAAAAAAAAAGAAAAAGAAAAATGTTCTACAGTTTCTTTCAACTATAGTGAAAAATGTGACAGGGAAAAGATTTAAAAAGATTTTTTTAAAAAAAAAAAATAATCAAACTAACTTTGACATATATTTTATCAATTTTAACATGTCAAAAAAAAATATATATGTCAAGCTGGCTTTTCTTACATAAAAATGAGAGTGAAATGGAAAGTTTTCAACAATGTTATAACCAGCATTTATTTATTATTTATTTTACCATATTTTCTTCAAGTGCATTCTTTAACGTTTCAAAACCTACACACCAAAAAAAATGACCGACAAATTACAAATTAATTGATTTAAAAGCTATAATTATGGAACATACAAAATGGATAAGCAGCAGAAAACTGGCTAAACAGACTTTGAAAAATATTTCAAGTTCAAGCTAGATTATCATTAAACTCTTAAATATGCAGTTAAATAAATCCAATCAAATATAAAAAATATTAAACTCAAAGCTATTTCTTCTATAAAGTTTAATATGAAAACGTATATTTATTTTTGTTTTAAATACAAAAAGAAATGTGGCACACGGCCAAAAATGGGGATCGGGAAAGGCCGGTCTTCATCTGTCTTATATTTAAAAAAAAAAAAACCTAGTGACAATCACTGATCCCAAGCAAGCTATACAATATTCCTTGCACTAAAACATCACAGTCTTACTATGAACACCATAATTAAAAAGCTCTATAAAATTCTAACTAGTCCCATATGTACAATTTGTTTGTGGGGAGTGAAGAATAAATCAACTTTAAAAATGAAAACTTTAAACTTAAAACTTTAATATAAAAACTTTCTAACATCTTTAATAAGTTTTATTTATTAGCACAGTGCCCATTAAAAAAAAAAAGAAAAAAAAAAGAAAAAAAAAAGAGGAATTATTTACATATGGATCAGCACTTCTGTCTATGAAGAAAGAACCAATTCCCTGTCTTGAATCAAGGGTTGAACTCAGACATTGATTTTTATAAGAAATGGAGGTGGTTATTTAATTGTCTTGTTATAAATTTACAAATCTGTTCAAAATAATCTAACAAAAACACAACAAACTCTGCGAGACTTCAAAACCTCACATCACGAAACCTCTCACTTTAAATCTGATTTCTTTGATTTTTGAAGAAATATAATTGACTTTCTCAATTCACAAAATTTTGGAGATATTATAAACTGAATTTAAAACAAATTTTTTTTTAAATTCAAAGTTCTTGCATTACCTAAAGCTCAATATAAATTAAAACCTTTTAAAAAAAAAAATCAAATTTTTTTCAGTTATTTTAAAATTTGAAATTTTAACTGTTCATTTCTCATCCAGACACATACAAATGCTGAATGTTTAAGCACCAGATGAAGGACATATTTTTAATCCTGGGATTATCCAGATTGCAAAAAGGTATACGTCTATATAATGCAAGTGTGGCCCAAGTTAGAATTTCAGAAACACAGAGTAACTAAAAGAATTTGCCATTTATTTAGATTACTGTAAACATTTTGCAGATGCATGTTTGAGTCGACATCTATTTTTTTTTAACTAATTTTTTTTATTATTAAAACCTAGAAAACCCTGGCAAGTAGATGTCAATTGTACTGTTTAAAGACAGATGTCTTCTCAGACATGTATCCACTAAATATATCTACAGTAATAAGAAATATATTAGATTATAAATAAAAACCCATTAATTCCTTATGTTTAAAAATCCATTAATTACTTATGTTTTGGATACAAAAATAAAGTTAGCAGACATAGGCTTCAATAGTTGTTAACGAGATGGGTTTTCTTTGACAAGAGTAATTAAACCTCAACTTGCCATAAAATTCCTTTGTGGTTGAGTTATCTGAAAGCACACTAGGCTCTACAGTGATTCTCCTATATAAGAATGTTGGTAAGAAAACTGTGCTAAAGAACACATTTTCTTTATTAAAGACTCTCAAAATTCCCAGTTACACTGTTCAAAAAATAAAAATAAATTAAAATAAAATACAGGTTTACTCAAACACATGTAGTCACAATTTATAAAAAAAATTTGTTCAGGTAAACATGGTGCATTTATCATTTTATTTCATTTATATACAGAAATTATAAGATGGGTACTGATCCATTTTCCAAAATATGACCAAATAAGCAAAAATATAGATAGATAGATATGTTTTGTTAAAGATGTCCAACAAAAGAGATTTTATTAATTTTTATTTAATTTTTCCACTATTTTCAAGGTCCCCTTTTTGAATAAGGAATGTAAAAATGATCCATCATAAAATCTCCCAGCACTTTCACCCACTTCACTGGCCATTCTCAAGGATGTTATCTTTCCAGTATAGTTATTTATTTCCTCATGTCTTGACTGTAACGTAATTTATTTTGTTTCTGAAAAGCTAAATCAAAAATTAATAAAATTTTACTTGTTGGTCGTTTTTAATGAAACGTTTAAAAGAAAGATTGCTTCCCATATATATATATATATATATATATATATATATATATATATATATATATATATATTTTCAAAAAAAAAAATCCCTTCTTGGTTGGATCAAAAGCAGCAAATATAAGGTGAACTCCACATTCTATCAATCCAGCCATTTCGAATTTCTCTCAAACTGAGAAAAATTCATTAAGTTTGTTTGGAAGCAAATTTTAACAACAATTTGATTTTAGAGAATAAAAACATTACAAATTTTCTCTCAAACAGTCAAGTCATGCATCTCTTTAATTGGATTCCAGATTTCCTGTTTTATTTTTGCAGCTTTACCCAAAAAAGATCCTAATGCTGTTAAAAGTTTGAAAACCCAGTGGGTGGAGGTACTGGATTAAAATTTACATAATTAGTATAAATTGATAAAACTCTCCCATTGTTAGATGTTAAAGTTATCATTTTTGTGGTTGCGAACTGATGAAAGGACCCAGCCATTTCAAGTTTTTTTACTTTAGAATTCTATACTTTAACATTATGAATGTTAGCTTTGAGCATGGGGGTGGGGGAATACAAGGAAAAAAACAACGTTACCAATTCATAGTTAATCAACTGTGTTATCTGTTAGTACCAAGTGTGGTTATTGTACATTATATATGAGTAAGAAAAACCAACAGATAAATGTGCTTTGTAATGGGGTTTGAAATCAGTTTTCCATCACTAAAATAAAACAGTGATGAAAAAATATTAATTGCATGATACTGGAAACAAACACTTTAACTCTAACCACTGAGTTACATTAGCAAATATGTCATTATTACAAAGGTAGTGGACTGTTGATAATATGTGATGTCAATAGAAACCAGCATTCATTAGAGACTGATGCATTTTAGTCCACAGGGAATTTACTTAGTAACCAAAAAGCTAATGACCCAACTCTACTTGTAGTCAACTAGCTGAAATTTTATATAAAAGTGTACTATGTATATATACAAAGCTCAGTGTAAAGAAGAGTATTAAAAGGCTGTAACAATCATGAAATGTCTTACTCAAGATAGTTATTAGGATAGATATTAAAGCCAGCGGATCTGCATTGTGGCACAGTGGATATCAGCTCGAAAGGAGAAATCAGGGAACCGAGTTCGAATTCCAGTTGAATTCCTTGCATTCACTTACACGCAACTACCCTTGGGAAAGGTATTAATCCATCTGTTCCCTCCAGTTATGGGTTAAATAATAGGACAGATTGGGTTCTATAGCCTTGGTCGGCAACCAGTCTACCGCAGAAACCAATAGCAACCTACTGCGGGATAATCTTCTGCCCAGTCAGTCATGTCTCTGTTGAGACATGATCGCCCAAACGTGTATCGCGCATGGCACTTAACTGACTGACTGATTAAAGCCAGTTGAAGAAAATAAGCAGGATAACAAGGATACTGACATACAATGGCAAACAGTTAGGAGTTTATAAAAGAAAAGAAAAAAACAGTTTTAAAGAAGTGATGGATTTTTATTTATTAATCTGACAGATTTTAGTCTAGAATTTTCTTTGATAAGATTTCTTGAATATTTAAGCCAGTAGACAAAATAAATACAGTTTAATAAACAGTGTCAACTCAAATATGGGTGTCTAATAAAAAATAATGTGTGTATATATATATAAGCTTATTTATAAATGAAATGAAATTGTGTGTGTGTGTGTGTCCGTTACATATAGAATCCCAAATGGCTGAACCAATTTTCTTGAAAATTTACAGTTGTACTATAAACCTCTGCAAGTGTTCTTAGCTAAGGTATTGTGTTGAGGTACCTCCGATAAATATCAAAAATCAATAATTGAAAAAAATCGGGTTATAGAAGGAGTGGTCCAATTTTAATCACATTTCATATACTCATAGACAAAGACATAAGAAATGATATTCAGAAGTTTCAAGGTTGCAGTTCTTACAATAGTACAGAAAATCGATAATATATATACATATATAAAAGGCAAGATGTTTGTGTGTGTGTCTGTTTATCTGCCTGTATGTCAGTATTTTTTTCAGCCCACTTTTATTTTAATTTTTACTTCGGGTTTGGCTCTAAGTAGGTATAATTGTAGTCCTTAGTCTCAGCCATGATACCATTTACTCAGAGCACTTATTTAGCCTTCAAAATTCAGTTTACAACGAAAAAAACTTATTTGATATCGATATCAGGAAATCAAAATTTGACTTACATCCATTCATTTTTCTTTCAGTCTATGGTTTCGCTTTAACTGGAAACAACTATTGCTTTTTAGTCTTTCATGCCAATATCCAAAGAGTCTGAGCTCCAGGACCATGGATTAGTTTTAAAGCTTTCATTACACCCAAGTAATGCCGGGCTATACTGCTAGTATATACATATATATATATGAGAAAGAAAGAGATAAAGGAAAAGCTTAAATGTTTATATTAGCTAAAACCAGATTTCATATATATATATATATATATATATATATATATACACACACACACAAAACAGATATTTAAAAAAAAAATATCTTTATTCAAATTTTAAAATCTCCTCTCCTGCATGTGTATATATTACATGTGCATAAGTAATCACCAAAACAGAGGTTGGGAATAATAGTATACCAACAAATAAAAGACTCACATGCTGCGTGAAGTAGATACACTACTAGTGAACTGCTATTCAGTATAATCACTTTACTCTCCTCTTTACTTTAATAGTGTCCACATATTTAAGAGGATAGGAACACCCCATTCTTGTATATAGATAGGTATACAACAATAAACACATCAATATTATTTGAGTTTGATGAAGACCTAAAAGATGAAATGTATTACATAAAAGATTTTTTCCATTTTGTAATAGATTTCTATACATACACAGAGCAATGGATAATTGTCATTTAAATTATGCAAAAATGAAAACAACACTGACATCTCATTTTAAGATTTACCAAAATTCACAAAAACATCTTGAAATACTAAAGTAAATTTATTCAATAAAATCACCATTTGCTTCAACAATGGCTTCCAGATAATTTCAGAATCTCTTGCAACTCTTTTAGATGGTCTCCTTGTTGGTGAATGCTGCCATAATCCTTGCCTTCAGTTCATCTTTGATGTTACAAGGAGTTTTGTTGGTCTCTCCCTCAACTGCGCCCTACACATAATAATCAAGGGGGTTGAAGTCTGTAGAGATAGGTGGCCAGATGTAAGAGGTTATGTGGTTGCAAAAATTGTCTGACATCCATGACTGGGTTCTCCTGCTTGTGTGGCATAGTGCAGAGACCTGTTTCTAGACATAGGATCTTCCAGCAGCCACCTTCTTGACCCAGATCAGCAATACCTCCTCAAGGCACTTGATGTAGGCCTCTGTGGGAAGATGAATAAAGGCATGACATCTCCATCACTAGTGACCACTCCAAACGCCATCATAATCACCATTACTTACGCAACTCTTTCTGAATTCTCTGCACTGTCCTCAGATTGATACCCAAATACTCAGAAATGTTTCCAGCATGAATACCAAGCAGTAGAGCATGCAGTTTCCAACTTTTTGGGCAGAGAATTTTGTTATAGTGTTCTTTTTCTCTCAGACAGTACTAACTGGCCCTACTATAGTGTGCAGTCGAAAAAATAAAAAACAAACACCTAACACACATATGTGAAAATAAAAAATATATATAAAATTGCGACAATTTATCCATCGCACACTGTAAAAATAAAATTAAATGTTCATTTATCTGTTTCTACTTTCAGTAGTGCAGAGACAGCATCCACTTATCACGAGATGTAATAATGAAATTTAATTTATTTACAGAAATCTTTTTTCTTAAAAAATGTTACTTACTTTTCGATAAAACGTCATTAGTTTAAGACATAAGCCATTATTTTAGGCAAACATTTCAAGTTAGTATTAATGATCTAATGCTTTATATTGAGCTCTTTAATTACAGACAGCTTGCATTAAAAGTGCTATCTTCCAGAAATACCTTAGTCAATCATACTTCTCTTAGCTTAAAAAAAAAAAAAAAAAAATTAAAAAACAGAATGTTTGTTTGTACTTGTGTATGTAATTTACAGGTAGAGTAAAATACATATTCTGGCACATGCCCAACTTTCTCAGTCACATTCCATCAATCATAGTTACTAACTAATATAAAACAAATACAAATATCTTTTATGTTGCTTTGTGCAAGCTTTTAAACTGGACAGAGTTGTCTGTGTCCCAGCAAGACTGTAACAAGATCAATAAGTAAGAAAACCGGATCAATGAAGTAATCAAAATCTCACACAAATACAACTTCTCAATCAGATGATTTTATACCAGTGTTCTAGAGTTGAAATGGACTCTGTCAAAGTATACAGTTTGTTCAGTCATCCATTGCAAAATACTTTCACTACAAAAGGAGAATTTTGTTGTTATTGAAACATCTACACAACAGAATCAATTCTAAATTAAAAAAAAACTATACACACTAGTTGGGTTCCATTTGACTTATTGCAAAGTAATGAATACTCACTGAGAATCATTCACAAATTTTTACTTTATTCATTAATACAAAATGATGGCTTACTGAGAAGTTGAATGGTAGACTTATTAATAAATGGTAGTACATTTACTCATTTGAATCAGTTTTGTTTGGGCTTTTTTTTCTGTGAAATTATTGTGCGAAATCACATGTTACAAAAATATTCAAATATCTGGGAAGTGTTTTAACAATGTACAGAAAAGTGTGACACTGAAATCCGAAGACACCTTGGCATAGCAAAAGTTGCCTTCTGAAAGCCAAGCAAAGTATTAAGAAACAGAAAAATTTCGTCAGAAACAAAGAAAGTAGTACTGAACTATTATGTAATGTTAGTCTTCTTATATAAAAATGAATGCTGGACTATCTCCTTGCAGATGAAAAAGAAATTTGAAGCAACAGAAATGTGGTTCTACAGAAGGGTGCTGAAAATACCATGAACCAAGCATGTGAGGAACAACAAAGTTTCAGAGAAAATGAAAACAAATAGGGCACTTATACTTAACATAGGGAAGACAGTTGAAATTTCTAGGGTATACAATGAGAAAAGAGATTTTGAAAAATTTGATACTCACAGGACATATTGAAGACAAAAGAGAGAGAGAAAGGAAATTAACACATGACCTACCCAGTTAGCTTGAATAAATGGGTAGCAAACAAGGTTTATGAGATTTTTTTTTTTTTTTTAATCATATCACCCCGAGCAAGGCGGTAACGCCACTGATGTGCAGGAGGCTACGTAAGAGTGAAAAGATTGGAAAAAAGAAAGCCGGAAACCACATCCTGAACAGGGAACAAGGGATGAGCCTCTACATAACAAAGAGACAAAATTTATTAAGCACTCCAAGGGATGAGAAATTGTGAAGAAATAAGATCACTAACATCCTGAAGGGACATTGCACAGAGAAGAAAAATTACACCATTTAAAAAAAAAAAAATACTAATGTCTACTCAGAAACTTGTACACCCTAAAAGAAAAAAAACAAAAAGAAAAAACACATTAATAATAACAAGAAATAATATTAGAATTAAAAAAAAAATTCCATTAATTCCTTAAATTGCTTTGTTTACATTTAGGGCACAAAAATATAAATTAGCAGATACAGACACTGGAAATTCCAATAAGAAATGTAAATTTCTTGAAAACAGTAACTGAGTTTTGTTAAAGTCTTCTGTGGCCTAAACAATATCGTCCTGTGAATGACAATAGACTGCATCCAACAGCAAGGCTTCTGATCAGAAGATTGAAGATTTTGAGGAGCATAGAAGCACCTCTTAATTGCTGTTGTTCCCAGGTCCACCCTGACCCAGGGTAGCAACACCTGTTAGGCTTTCAGCTGTGAGAAAATAGTGTTTTGATTTTGGTTTACTAAGAAAGTACAAAAATACATTATAGTCAAAATACCAGTAATATATTTAAAGTTGTGTACAAAATGTTTAGATTTCAGCATTACCCATAAAAATGTTGATATGCCGCTCACAAAAAACAACCAGCCAAAACAGTAAAGGTATGCCTGGTTAAAATATAGAGAGAATGCTTAAAGTTTTTCTGGAAAGATGTATTTGACAGTTCAATGCCCAAAGAACCACATTAGCAGTTTGGGTGTAAATTGAACAAGTCTTCAGAAATCTAACAGAGATGGGGAGAGGGGGGCTTTAAAAATACATTGACAGTACACAATCTTGTGTAGCTTACAAAATAATGTTTTGTTATAAGAAAATGTTTATAGGTGTTACACTTTAGTTACCTGCATAAAAGCAAGTGTTTCAGATTCAGTTAAAATTGATTGATTTTTTTGCAGGTTATTTAAACCTCGAAAATATTTTTTAGATAGTAAGAATACTTTTTGGAGATAATGGTTTAATGATACAAGTCTTACTAATTAACCCATAGCTAAGAAAGAAGCAGTGGATTCATATCTTTCCCAAAGGGTATTTACACATATGTGAATACTAGCAGTATAGCCTGGCGTTGCTCGGGTGTAATGAAAGTTTTAAAACTAATCCATGGTCCTGGAGCTCAGACTCTTTGGACATTGGCACGAAAGGCTAAAAAGCAATAGTTGTTTCCAGTTAAAGTGAAACCGTAGACTGAAAGAAAAATGAATGGATGTAAGTCAAATTTTGATTTCCTGGTGTTGATATCAAATAAGTTTTTTGTCAAGAACTGCAACCTTGAAACTTCTGAATATCGTTTCTTATGCCTTTGTCTATGAGTGTATCAAATTTGATTAAAATCGGACCACTCCTTCTATAACCCGATTTTTTCGATTATCGATATTTATCGGGGGGTACCTCGACACAAAACCTAGCTAAGAACACTCGCAGACGCTTATAGTACAACTGTGTAAATTTTCAAGAAAATCAGTTCAGCCGTTTCGGAGTCTATAGGTAATGGATACACACACACACAGACCAAGTTCCATTTATAAATAAGTTTAGATTAGATAGATTTAAATTTAAATAGATAACAAACTTGCCTGGAATTGGAACTTAGGTCTCCAATTTTTAATATCAAGCTGTAATCTATTATACCACCTGCACATGATAGCATCTAGTATTCCCCAGCAGCGACCCATCTATGTATTGATCAGGTTCAATGTTGCTTATCTTCACTGATCATACAAAAACCATTGTTTCAATACAATATGGTCATAAGCCTTCCCTTGTTTTATTAAAATCAATACAGCTAAAAGATTACAACATGCATATAAATAGATATAAGGACCCCATTTGAAATCACACAGATCACAAATTTTAATGGTCACTGTAGGTAAAAATGCTTCCTCCTGACAGTTGTGGAATAAGGCAAAAAAAAAAGAAAGTAGTATTCGTCAAAGATTCCAATGTGTTGGCCAATCACCAGATCAAGGCCAATAGACATGGTCACAGCTTAGAAATTGAAAAATCAATTCTACACTGTACAAAATAAAAACATGAAATAAGATATTCAAATTTCACCATATATACAGTCTACTACATGAAACCTGTAACTTTTTACATTTTCTATAGAATTTTGATTGAGTTTTTAAGATTGTTATAATGCGAAAAACAGAGGTAACTGTATACACTATACAAAAATAATATTTTTTGAAGGGATTAAAAATTCATGCATTTTTAGTGACCAGTTGCACTATACACAGTGTATTTTTTTTTTATTTCTAGAGGGGTTAAAATTCATGCAAAAATTTCAGGGGTGGCACTATATATGAAGTCAGCTTATGCACAAGTATATATACTTAACCCCCATCATTCCCAGTGGAGAATAGGCCATCGAGGACCCCATGTCATCACACCACTCAGTAAATTATATATATATATATATATATATATATATATAAACACACACACACACACATACATGATATAAAAAAAAAGTATAATCAGTTACTGCAATTTCTTGAAGACACCACGTGGTAGAAACATTGGTTGCGTAAGAACTTGTTTACAAATGAAGAATATTCAAAAGTTCTACAATATAATTGTATTGAACACTTTTTAATAAAACTGTGCACCGGTCTAATTTTATTATGACTAAAAACTAAGTAATTAAATAATCAATATTATATATATATATATATACACACACACACACACATATATTTAAAAAAAAATTAAACTAAAAATAAAGAAGGCCATCAAATGAGATAAATAAAGTGGGGTGGGAGGTTATCACATTTTAAAAGAATTGTGTGTGTGAACTTATGCAACAAATGTATCAATGTTTTGCCAAAGAAGACTAGAAATGTCAAAAGTTTAAACCGGAAAGGAATAAGAGAGTAGCACAGAATAATTATTGATATCTCCTTATCTCTCTCTTATATATATATATATACACGCTGGGACATGGAAATTCCCAGGTTGGTGTCTGGGGGCGCATTTTATACCACTGGACAAGATACCATCCTTAGTCTTTGTTAAGACAGGTATCTAGGAGAAGGAAACTCTGATGTAAAACCTGAGATCTTTTCTTGCTTAATCTGTGGCAATTTTTTGCACAGACTTTAGTTTATGAATGGATCCAAAAAGTGTGGATAGTATTTGCACAGGCTTTCACCACTATAATCAAATCATTTGTGTGGGTTTCTTGACAACTTAAGTTTATTCAAAGGTCCTGTACACACAAAAGTCCACAGGCGATAGGGTGAAGGCGACGGGAACAGGTGAAGGATATCACTGGAAGTTCCTAGCTGGATCTCTACACTGTGGTGACCGGTGGGTGATAGCCGTTCTGCACAAATACCTGAGCAATTGTGCAGTTTGTGTCCTCCATCGGTGACAAAGCAGCCCTATTTAGGGACAGCACTGCTTTCCCCATGCTGGGGAGGGAGCAATAAAAAGAGCCCTAAACAAATTCTTGCTCAAAACCACCCTTGACAGCGAACTGCAGCTGCCTAGGTATCCAGTACGCAGTCCCAACAATGGAAGAAGCAAAAGATTTCATTTTGGATCTTGGAATGTTCGCACTCTACTTGACAATGATAATCAGCCAGAACGTAAGACAGCTCTTGTTGCACTTGAGCTGAAAAAGTTCAGGATTGATATTGCAGCCCTTAGTGAAAATCGTTGGAATTATAAATAAAATGAAAAACAGCAATGAAAATGAAGAGTAAAAAAAAAAATGTTTCATTTTCGTTGCTGCTCTTTCGTTTGATTTATAATTTCAACAATTTTCTCTTGATGAAATGTTTGACAAAAGGGCTCTTGAGACTGTTAATAAATTCCTTGCTTTTAAAGTAGTGTGTGTGTATATATATAGTACTGGTGTTAATAAAACAGTACTCAATGTAACACAACAGAGCTATTAAGCATATATTAACAGATATATACATTATGCTTAGTGATAACATGACTGAATTTCATGCACAATGCAATCTTCAGGTGCTGAGTATAGACTGAATATTACACAATGTAAATTTCTGGTTATCACAATGTTGGTGTAGTTATATATTATACTGGGGTAATGTATTTTAATTTTTAAAATATATTTGATATTTAAAATAAACTACGTTTGCATATATGTAATAAACAAAATCAAAAATTAATTAGAGTGAATATTAATTTTATATTGTTAATAAGTATAAAGGGAGATTACTTGATATTTCAAAAAAAAAAAAATAACAGAAAAACAATCTATTTGTGCAAGAAACTCCAAGTCATGCTATCAGCAAGGGATATATAAGTAAATTAACCTAGTGAGCCAACAAACATACCTATACACAGAGAGTTTTTCAAAACAAATATAGTGATAAGTTTATCTATATATATATATATATATATATATATATATATATATATATACACACACACACACACACACACAATACAACTAAAAGTCCGTCACTTTGCTGACTGCTGTTACCTATGTGCATATATTTAGGCAGCATATCTTTATTCAAGAAGAATGTTTACTTTAATAATTTAAACATATTGTGTCTATTTTTATTTTAATCCTCTCAAATTCACAGATTAATTTATTAATGTTGTAATAAAACTTATAAAGGATGGCGCTGTAATTTTTCTCATTCCCTATATTTTCCTTGAGTACTTTGAACATCATCGAAGATTATATATAGACACACAAATATCAACACAAAAGGCATGCAAAAAACAGTTGCTCTTTATGTATGAACAACAAAAAAGTGCTCAATACAAAAGTAAAAATTTAATATTTATAGCAAAGATATTTAACAAAGGCTAAAAAGCCAACCTATATATATATATATATATATATATATATATATATATATATATATATATATATATATAATAACTAAATAGGCTCTGTAAGTATGCAGGCCGTAAATTTATACTAAAATAAACCTCCGAAAAAAACCATTAACAAACAGAACCTAAATCCGTTACAATCCGGTGTACTAAGACGTCGGATAAATGGGGAGAAAAAAAAGAAACCCGCAGAACAAGAACAAAACATTCAATACTCCGCAGTAAAGAAAAAACCCCAAACGTCTTTGCCTTTGCCCTGACGATCCGTACTGTGAAACTGCGGTAGGTTTTGGTGTATATATATATATATATATATAAAAGGATAGTAACCATAAAAATTGTAAGATTATTTGTTTCAATCAGTACTTCCACTTAGGATAAGAGGATCTGCATGCTGTGCCTTTAATTTAGGTGCGAAATCAGGGTGGATTATTTGTACACTCTTCTGTCACCCCCTGTCACTTTAATTTAAGATCAGATTGTAATATCCATACACTGTGAAAATTTCTACAAATATCCTATGGACACACATTGCATTCTGATGTTTATATGTAAATATGAAGGTACACTAATCATATACAGCAATTGCTCGATTAGTATGGCTATGTGTACATTAAAAGACATGCATTAACCAAAAAATTTATAAACAAATTAGAAAATTTTTAATTAATCAGTAACTATGCTTAAACTGAAGATTGTTTTACTGCACTAATCAAGTATTATGCATGCAATTAATTAAATTTCAATTGTTACCTTGTAAAATACTGTTCTGTATCTAAACTTCTAGAATTTATTATAAAAATCTAAAGAATCTAAAATGTTTTCAGTCCTGACATCTGTTTCAGTCACTTTCTCACCACTGTAATATAGTGTAAATGTGACTTTTCTATAAATATTTTCATTGTTATTGTTCTGATGAGCTGTCCCTCTTGAAAGTAAATACCCTTGAGAGAGGTATTAATCTGTCTCATCCCTCCAGTTATGGGTTAAATAATAAAACAGATTGGGTTCTATAGCCTTGGCTGGCAATTAGTCTACCACAGAAAGCAATGGCAGTCTACTGCAGAAAGTAATGGCAACCGACTTCTTCCCAGTCAGTCATGTCTCTTTTGAAACATGATCACCCAAGCATGTATCACGTATGGCACTTAACTGACTGACACTTAAAGCAGCACAGCAGGCAGGCATGCCTCGAGCTACTCTTGCATTTATACCGCCATACCAATCTGTGCATCTTCAGTAGTGTTGCAAGATGATTGCCTGATGGTGAGTTGAATGAAGTTCAGTAGTTTTCAGTGATGAGAGTAGGTTCTGCTTTCGTGTAAGTGATAGTTGTTTGTGTGTACAACATAGTACCGCCATACCAATGTGTGCATTTTCGGTAGAGTTGCAAGATGATTGCCTGATGGCGAGTAATCTTCTGCCCAGTCAGTCATGTCTCTTTCGAGACATGATCACCTAAAGCGTGTATCACGTATGGCAGTTAACTGACTGACTAAATTGGCAGAAAGGTCTCATCATTTTACATTTGAAATGATTCAATGTAATTGTAAGTTCCATGTTAAAAGTTTCTTCTCTCACACTTCTCATTTGTGGAACTCTCTTCTGGCCTCTTGTTTTTCTATCAATTTTGATCTTTAAAAACTTATGCAATGTCAATCAATTCCTGTTCTTTTATTGTTCTCCCTTCATAATGTTTATCTTCGTATTCTATAACACTAACTTGAGAGGTGATAAAAAAAAAATTTGAAGGCTTATATAATGTAATAATAATTTTTGTTCTTTTTATCTTACATGTAATTCAATAAATAGAAAGTGAAAATGGACACCATCTGGTAGCAAAGAATCAAATCTTATCATCTGAGTTGACTTATCAATTAGGTCAGCTATTTGAGCATAGAGTAGAACAATAAACAAATATTTATATTCATATTACATAGCTTCAACTTTTTTTTTTAAATTTTTACTGAGGACAACATTCAGCCTAATGTCATTTACATGTCACACACAGATAAAAAATATTCAAACACCCTGAAGTTTCAACTTATTCGAAAATAAACAGACAAGAAATAAAGCCTAAGTACAGATCAATATGTGCCTGTGTTCTAAAATAGAGGATCTACCAAGGTTAGTGACCCCATATTAATGCAAAGTATCTCCTTCTTGGAGATTAACACATTTCAGTATTCTCACATGCATAAAATTATAAACCTGTAATTACCATTGTTATACACATTATTCTACACCAAGAGTCAGAGGTGGACTAACTGAATGAGCCAGATGTTGTTCCCTACATGTTCTTTGATCTGGCAATCACGCAGGCCAGGGAAGTTGTTGAACATATCCTTTTTTTATTTTTTTAATCATTTGATTCCAAGCAAGGCAATAAAACCACTAAGACACAAGCGGAAGCTGTAGGTGAAAGAATATGAAAAAAAGAAAAACAAAGGTGAGAGAGAACAATAAAAGCACAGGAATTAAAAAGACAGATAACAATTGACAATGCATTTAAATTTTTGAAGGTCAAAATTGACTGGAAAGTAAGAAACCAGAAGAGAGTTTCACATGCAAAAAGTACAAGAGAATAAACTGTTAGCATAGAACTTACAGATACATTGAGAAATGTCAACTGTAAAATGATGAGACCTATCTACCAATCTAGTACTGCTCTTAAGTTTGTAAAGATGAGGCGTTGATCAGAACAATTACAATGAAAATATTTATAAAAAGAGCACAAATCAAAAATTGTAACATAGCACTATACATGATTCCAATTGTTAGGCAAGTGTTGTTGTACACACACTGGAAAAGGTCTTTCCCTGGTACTATGTTGTACACACAAACAACTATCACTTACATGAAAGTAGAACCTACTCTCATCACTGAAAACTACTGAACTTCATTCAACTCACCATCAGGCAATCATCTTGCAACACTACTGAAGATGCACACATTGGTATGACGGTATAAATGCAAGAGTAGCTAGAGGCATGCCTGCCTGCTGTGCTGCACTAAGTCTCAGTCAGTTAAGTGCCATACATAATATATGTCTTTGTGCATGACATCTTCATCCTCCCAACTGAAAATTCTGCTACTGAGATTTCTTCTTAGGTCAAAGCTGGCATGAACGCTTTCATCCCTTCTCAAAAATACCAAGTGAAACCTAACCCTCTCTCTGGTTCACACCAGCAAGCTCAGAAGCTATCAGTCAGTTAAATGCCATACATGAAACATGCTTGGGCGATCATGTCTTGAAAGAGACATGACTGACTGGGCAGAAGATTATCCCGCAGTAGGTTGCCATTGCTTTCTGCGGTAGACTGGTTGCCAGCCAAGGCTATTGAACCCAATCTGTCCTGTTATTTAACCTATAACTGGAAGGAATAGACGGATTAATACCTTTCCAAAGGCTATTTGCGCATAAGTGAATGCAATGAATTCAACAGGAATTCGATCTCGGCTCCCCACTTTCTCATTCCAGGCTGATATCCACTGCACCACAACGCACATTGGCTCCTTTCCTTGCCGCCCCTGTCTTGCTTTAGATCTCTCCTTTATCGGTCTACACATAGAGGGCAATTGTTAATCGGCATGCAGAGGTGAGGACAGTGCTGCCAGCCGTCGGGGATCTTCGCCTGCCGTCGCTCTGCTTAGCGAAGGAACTGGCAACCCCCCTTACCGTCCTACGGTTGATGGCCTGAATTCGGATGCTCGCAAATTTCATCCGTAAACGCAGTGGCCCGGTCTCAGAAGCTATAGCACACACAAAACCACAATTTTTAGCTATACCAGTCTGACAGCTCTAGTTCAGAACAGGTGCCTATTTGTTGCTGCTCATAATAAATGTAAGCGAGTTCTCAAAGGAGTAAAGTCCCTGCTTGCCAAGAGATTGAGGAACCACATAACCTCTAACAACGTTGGCTCTCATCATTACTGCCAGCACTGTAATAGGGTATTAAATAAAGTGCCAAATCTATTCCCTCCCTAACCCTCTTCAATCAATTCGAGATGTTAACATCCTCGGCTAATAAAGCTGAATGCTTTGCCTGTAAATTCTCAAATTCTACTCTTGACTCATCTGGAGTATCCCTGCCTAACTTCCCATTTAGGACCGAGTCTCATATATGATATGTATATAATCCTTTCCATAGTTTCTGCTATCATTTCTAACCTAGATCTCCACAAAGCATGTGAAACTGATGGCATCCCTGTAATAGTCATTAAGAAGCATGCTCCAGGATTGGTTCCTGTTTTCTCAAAACTGTATAATAAATGCTTCACTGCTTACTGCTTGTGGAAAGTCATCATCTATTGTTCCATCTTTTAAGAACTCTGGTGAGTTGTCAGATCCTTTCAACTATCAGCCTGTTATCCTTCTACCACATTTTGGTAAACTCGTAGAGATCCTAATCAGCAGGGAATTGGTTATCATCTCTCATCACAGGGCTTTTCTCAGACAAGCATTATGGCTTTCATTTCTACAGGTTAACTGTTAATGTACTGAGAATAATTATTAAAGACTTGTTATCATGCTCTAGATAAAAAACAGTGAAGCCCAGGCTGTAGCATTGGACATCTCAAAGGCCTTTGTACAGAGTCTGGCATACAAGTCTTCTTCATAAGCTGAAAAATTACGGTGTCTCTGGAAATAGGAACAACAGAGTCAGCTCAAAACTATCAAATTCTGAAATGAAAATTCTCATGAATGGCCACTCATCTACATCCTTTTGCACTAAAGCGGATGTCTGCTAGGATTCCATCATTGGTCCTATGCTTCTTTTAATTTTCGTTAACGACTTTCCCCAACGACATCAGCTTTCAACTTGGCATCTACGTTGACAACACAACCATTTACTCCTGCCTCAATAGTCAGGCTGATCAGTGTCACAAGGTTAAAATGGAAGCTGATGTACTAAACAACCCCAAGACCATTGTTAACTGGAGTAAAAGATAACTTGTCACTGTTAACATCTCCAAAACTAAACTTCTCTTCATTAATTATCTGAGAGACTCCTCTCTGCCTTCTGTCAGCATGGTTGATGCTAACCTCCAAAAAAGTGACTCATTGCACCTCGGCTGACATGAAGTGGAAAGGCTATCCATTGCAATTCACTGTTTCAGGCAAGAATATTTCTCTCCAGAATCTATCTTACATATCTATAAATCTCTCATTCATCCATGCTTAAAATATTGCTGCCATATATGGTCCAGTGGCCTTGCTATTTACCTTGAACTCCTTGATAAAATCTAAAGAAGAACAAGCAATACTGTTGGTCCTGATGTGGTGGCTTGGCTTCAGTCACTTACCTACCAAAATCTCTCATTCATCCATGCTTAAAATATTGCTGCCATATATGGTCCAGTGGCCTTGCTATTTACCTTGAACTCCTTGATAAAATCTAAAGAAGAACAAGCAATACTGTTGGTCCTGATGTGGTGGCTTGGCTTCAGTCACTTACCTACCACCATAAGGTTGCCTCTCTGTGCCTTTTTTATAAATATTTTGGATATTTGTCTGGATGGTCTCTTCCCTCTGGTACCTAGACTTTATGAATTTAAGAGCAATACTAGACTGGTGTCAAGATCTCACCATAGCTTTAAGTTCTATGCTAACAGATTTTTTTTCCCCACACTTCTTGTCTGTGGAACTCCTTTCCAGCTCCATGCTTTCCTTTCAACTTTAATCTGAAAAAATTTAAATGCAATGTTAATCGCTATCTACTGTCCTCCTGATTACTCTCTTCTCTTTCTGCTCACTATTGATGTTTCTGTTCCTAATTCTTCAACAGCCTGTAATCACTTGCATTTTAGTGGCTTTATTGCCTTGCTTGGAGTGATACAGATTATAAAAAAATACCATTAACATATTTTTTTAATGTATTTTTGTAGTGTTTTGTTTTTGTTTAGGGGTTCACTATTTGCCCATAGCTGGGACCCTAACAGGTGCTACCGCCCCAGGTCAAGGTGGACCTGGGAACAACCGTAATTAATAACAACAATTCCACGCTCCTCAAAATCAGAGGCCTTGCTGCCGGATGTAGTTTATTTTCATACCCAGAACTAGACAAGAAAGAAGAGTATGTTGAAAAATATTTGATATGTAAAACATTTATTCATGTACCAATAGGGGTGAGCTATATCAAAAAATAGTGTGTTCAAATAGAAAGAAATGGGCCAATTTTTTGAAAAATGGAATGGAGCTGGACCAAAATGTGCCCAGACCTGCCAGGGCCTAAAAAAAAGTAAATAAAATTACAATGTATTCCAAATAACATCAATATTCACCAACAAATCTTCACCAAAATGATTCAGATGATAAAATTCATGGTTCTACATGAACAATATTGAGTCTACACATTAATTTCCAAAACAATAGGGTATTTTGAAGCTAAAATAGACCAAATTTCATGAAAACAAAAAAAATACAGACAAGATTGACTATTTTGAATTTAAATCACCAAATGTTTCAACATTACATTCTATTGAGACACGTTATCAGGCTGGTATTTTTCTGATATATATTAAAACAATTAAATATTATGCATTAAAAGTTTTACCAGTCATAACTCCTTTAAAAAAAGTTCGAAAATTAATGAATTCAGTCAAAATTTGCTAAAACTGATTTGAATTGCAGAAAGTTAAAAAAATAACTGACAATGTCCAATGATAGAATTTAATTTTATGAGACTGTTAAGCTGTGGTTAAAAACGTATAAAACAGTCCAAATTTCTAAACAAATATCAATATGAAGCACAAGCTTATCAACTCATTAATTGCACCTGAAGTAAAGCAGTCTAGATGTTGGCTTGATTAGCTGACATTTCCCCATTAAGATTAAAAAAAAGAAAATCTGTATTCCCCAAACATATAACCTATATCTTCAAATTTAAAAGTTAAATTGCATACTGATTAGTTAAACATACACATAATTTTTTTTGTCTTCCCCCATCCATATCAATTCTTTAAATAACAGGTGTATTGTTTTATACATTCAAATGTAAATCATTTTCACAACAATAAATCAACATTGACTAATGACAAAGTAAAATCTCAAAACAAAGAAATTTACATGTTACAATGTAAATTAATTTAATTTTAAATAAAAAACAATGTTAATTATATATATTTTAAATCCAAAAAGAATGAGTAAATAGGTAAAATCTCAAAATCCAATTCTATTAATATTAAAACTGATCAAGTTGGAGGGCTCGATGTAAATAGTATTATCTATTTACAGAGCCAAATATATAAAGTAAGTAAACAAATTCTGAAATTTAATTTTTTGACTATATATTGTAATTTTGTTATAAAAGCATTATATCACTACACAAAAATTTTCAGGTTTCAGAACAATATTGTTCTTCTTCAGGTGATATTTTCAAAGCAAATGGTGAAAATGATTTATTTTAGAAAATATAAAATGAATTAATGGTTATTAAGAAGGGGCAGTTGGAGGAAGTTAAACAATATGATTATGGGTATATGAGAAAGAAGAGGTTAAGGAGAGAGTGTTGTAAAAAAAAAAAAGAAAAAAAAAAGAAAAAAAAACATTACGAAAAGGATAAATAATCCCATCATTCTCCACATACACACATCTATGCAGATGGGATGGACAAGTTCATCAACAAAGCTCTGGGGGCACGATGCAGAAGGTAACATCAATCAGGTGACAAACCTTTTATTTGTATTTTATATATATATACATGTAGATATTTATGTCTGTGTGTGCATGAGAAGAATTGTCAATAATAGAGACAGAACATTAATAGATATAGACAATGTAGATATAAGAATCAACATGCATGGTCAATGCCAGACCTCAATGCAACCATCAGATACTGGTATGAAGATTGCATTGAGGCATGAAACTGTTGATTCCTATGTCTACCTTGTCTATATCTATAAATGCTCTATCTCCAAAATTAAACACTCTTCCTCTATAAATATACCAAATTTTAAATATGTGAGTAAATGTGAGGGAGAGGAGATATCTCAAATAGTACATTCCTTTATTTTATTATAAAAAAAACAAAATTTAATGACACATCCACATCTCTACAAACCTATTCTGTATTATAACTTTCTTAAAAAGATTTTATTCATCTTATAATGAAAGTATTTATCTAATATATGAAGAATTGCATCCAATTTCTAATGAAAAGAACAAAACCAGAAATAATCCACATTACGATAAGCATTTCTAATGTCTTGCTCTTTCAATTATAACTGATGCTACACAAAGGCTTGAATTTTCTTACAAACAGTACAAGTATCAACATGCTCATTTACAAAAGATATTACATGTCAAGCATGAACTTGAAATCTGATATCTGTGTTTACAAAGTTCAAAAGATAGATGTTCTATCATGTCTCATCATCAATTATTCAGTCTAATAACTACATCATTATTCAGATTACTACCAACTTTCTATCAAAAAGATTTTAAAATACTTGTGTATAAGTCTACTTGTATAATGGAACCTCTGACTTTTTTGCATATCTTGTGTATAATGTGACAATCCAGCTTTTGAGCAATACTGGTAGGCCTACCATTGTCAAATATTGCAGTACTGGGCATCATTCTGGACATAATTTATAGCAAATAAATGGCCATGCTTTTTTATACAAAGCTTTCCCAAAATATTTAAAAAAAAAAAAAACCACTGAACATAAAATATCTGACACAAGATTTGGATATTGTACTTTTGTTTTCATTCATTGTTGACTATGGTAGCTCTTTAGCCCTGGGCCTGTATCTTACATAGTCTAAGTTTCTTCATTTTTTTTTGTCACTACATGAAGAGCAAAACGTCATCCACTTAATGCTACTTTAAAAAAAAAAAAAAAAAATCAGCAAATATCTTACATAAATGAAGAATAAATTTTTCCTATTTCAAATTTGCATTCATCATCATTTTGCACAAGTTTACATCACTGAGGTATTGTCTTTCCAGTGATAACCTTTTTTCAAGACTACTAGTACATAATGTTAAAAAAGATTACCTGTACCATTAGCCAAATCTACTGTGATAATGTAGAAGTATCAAGCTACGGTCACCTAAAATGCATGAATTTTAAGCCCTCCAGAAAAAAAAAATTATCTGTGTATAGTGTGACCAGTCACTGAAAATGCATGATTTTCTACCTCTTTAAAAAAAATAAATAAATAAATAAATAAAATAACCTGTGCAATCACACATTTTTTGCATAAAAAATGATTATAAATACTCACACTATACTCAAGTATATACAGTAGCAGTCTGAACAGGAAATAGATAATACAAAGCAATCTTTTTCATAAAACCATAATAAAATCTCTTAGGAATAGCAACTAAAAAACAAAAAAGGATTTGTTTGTATAAGAATCCTACACAGCCATTAAAGAAAAACTTACATTACAGAGAATCAATATGTATTTTTAATGCGCATCAATTTTGAGTAATTTAAATCTTCTTTTAAGTGTCTTTTTCTAACAAAGTAATTCAAAATTATTCTTTTTTTTTCTCTAGTAATGAAAGCCCAAATAAACGGATATTTTATTCATGAAAAGTGACACACTTGATAATAAAAATTTTGTCAAATATACAAATGGCATTCCAGAAGTTTTGAGACCATTTTCAGGAGAGGCACTTATCACTACTCTAGATTATTCTATGTGCGCTGTGGTGCAGTGGATATCGGCTCAAAACGAGAAATCAAAGAGCCGAGTTCAAATTCCAATTGAATTTATTGCATTCACATACGTGCAAATACCCTTTGAAAAGGTATGAATCTGTTGCTTCTCCCTCCAGCTATGGGTTATATAGCAGGATAGATTGGGTTCTATAGCCTTGGTTGGCAACCAGTCTACTGCAGAAAGTAATGGCAACCTACTGCAGGAAAATCTTCTGCCCAGTCAGTCATGTCTCTTTTGAGACATGATTGTCCAAGTGTATATCATATGGCACTTAATTGAGGTTGTTCTAATTTTAGTATATCATTACTGTTAAATAAGTTGCCACTATGGTCTACATGAAAAGTGAAAATAAGGAAAGCTGTTAAACATGCCAACTATGGTTGTTCTACATAGCCATCCTTAGCTAACAAATTTCTGAAGATCTTAGACTCCCACTCCTCAGCTTAACAGATGTGTTCTAAGTGTCAATAACTCGTCTCCTTTCCTGCCAAACCGGATTTAACCTTTAAGCATTATTTAAGTCTACTGAAATTTCTCCTCAGGGGAAATATTCTATTGTTTGACGAAGTTCTGTCACTCAGTTTATTGATCAAGATCCTGTTTTAGCATTTGGAAATTATTAACATTGTATTTCAATTTTAGATTGCATATTTTGAACCTCCTCCTAGTTTTCTAACTGATAATGGATAAGAATTTGATAATGAAGCTTTCAGAGACATGGCTCAGAATTTTAATATTATTGTACAAACCATAACACTAATTCCACGGAGCAATAGACTGAATGAGCACCACAATACTATACTTGATGAAATGGTACACAAACCTATGGAAGACATTGGTTGCAGCTTGGGACTTGCCATTGTTTGGTCACTGAGCTCACTTATCATAGCACCAATAGTTTGTACATGTAATAGGCTAAGCTGACAATTTTTGTTATTGCAGATTGAATAAGGTGACTGCAAGAGCTCTTTGAACACATCCAATTAAACACTACTTGTCACAGCTGACAAATTTGCAGAATACAGTTCGGACTTGAAAACAGTTTGGAAGCTTTCAATGCAATAAAGTTTTGTGTTGACAAAGTCGGGCATCAAAATTGTCACTCACTCTCCCTCCAGTCCAGTCCTTGCTCCCTGTGACTTTTTGATGTCCCCTAAGCTGAATGAGAATCTCAAAGAGCAGTTGCTTTGAAGAGATTGAGAAGATGGAGGAGGCTGTGACAAAAGTCCCAGACATCTTCCCTTTGGGTGACTTCCATGGAGCCTTCACAAAATGGTTGGAAAGCTACAAGTGCATTGAAGACAAATGATCCTACTTTGAAGGAAATCAGAGTTTTGGACATCTTTGAAATTATTAAATATTTCCTCTTGAAAGAGTCTCAAAACCTCTTGAATGTACATCAGTTCTTTTTTTTTTTAAATAAAAACATTTCAAGTTAAACTATCAAAAAATTTTGATTTAATAAACATAAATATGCTTTAAAAAAAAAAAAATCAACATTTGTTTTTCGTAACTGGCTGAACTTACAAACAGTAGAGCATAATTCTGTAAACTGAAGTGATTTATCTACCATATTAAACCAATACAGTTAATATTGTAAAAGTAATTACAATTGATACTACTGACTGAAATTATTGGCACAGTCGTTTTTTTTTAATTTATTAGAATAAATTAAAAACAATTGAGTAGTAAGGATTTCCTGTAAAACATAAAAGTTTGCTATAAGAAATGAGGTTTGCAAATATATAAACAAAAATTTTCAATATTTAATTGTGAATAATTGTATGAATCCATCTCTTCCCCTCCCAAACTATGGGGTAAATAGAAAAACAGACTGAGTCCTATAGCCTTGGGTGGCAACCGAAAGACAATACTGAATTCAAAGCATCCAAATATGGGTTAAATAGCCTCAAAAACCTGCACTTGGCCAAGCATGGTGAATATGGCAACAACCTTGAAAACAGGGTCAATCAGAAAAGGGTTCCCCCAACAGGAGTAAGAGGGCCCTGGATTGGATTGGAATTGTAAACAAATGAAAAATAATTACATATACAAAATTAATGGCACAAAAAGATCAACAGTCAATCGTTCACCCCCCTTTCAAGTTATAACTTTTCTCATTTTTTCATAACCATTCTACTAAATTAGCAAAAGCATCTAAAGAAGGACCACCACAAAAATCATGCTACCTAAGGTTTAAATTAATTTTTAAAAATGAAAAATTTTTCTTGAAGCTATTATATTAGCTTTAATTGAAAGCTAAAGCATTAAATTTACTATTTCCAGTAAGTAAAATACTCTGGTGTATTCAAATAGAAATTATATTAATTGGAATTGATTTTGATTTTTTTTTTTTTTTTTATTACATCAACAAAGTCTTCCAGTGAAACATTTATAAGTTAGTTCTCAGTTCTAAAAATATGGTAAAAATAAAATATACTTGTCTGAAAATTTAATTGAGGATTAGCTGATTTAATACAAATATTATAGAAAATATATTTAATTTGACAGTAGCTGTGTTTTTAACCCAACAGTAGCTGATTTGATGTGTTGACAGCTTGATGACAGGTTTAATGTTGTTCTATGGAAACTTTATCTGTAAAACATAATTTAAGGAAATGACATGAACGCCTTTTTTAAAGAATTTTTTTTAAGTACTCATTAATTTAAAAAATTTTAAATATTCTCCATAATCTAATGTTTTATTAAATTTTAGAAATGTTGACTTTAGATTTACTATACTCATTGCTCTTATTTTCTGATAATGTCATGTATGGCTTCCCATACTTACAAAAAACTGGGCACATTTATACACAAAAAAAAAAAAAAAATTCAAAATTCTTTTAAAAATATTGGTGTGTGATGAATTGTATTAAGCTTTTCCAGTTATGATTAGTAAATATAGTACATCATCTAAAAAAATGATATCGATACAGAATTTTAAGATTTAAAACTTTATAAATTATAATTAAAATTTTACAAAAATGAAAACAATTCTTGTAAAATTATTCATAAAAACATAGTGTTCTTAATATAACATTTATAAAAGCAATCAAAAGCTTTTCTAATTAAATAATGTCAGTTTTGTTGCATTTTTTATTTTACAATTTCGAACAGACTTTCAGTAAATGAGCAACTGTTTTAATTTTTTTATCAAGATTTTAGAAAACAGAATATTTAAAAAATAATTTAATTCATTTGTTAATAAGTCCTGAAAATTTAATTAAAATCCAACAATTGATTTTTACAAAAATTTCCAAAACTTGTTTTTACAACAAAAGAGACACTAAATTTCCCATAATAACCTTTGACCTATTGCTGACACAAGTAAAACAAAATTTTTAACTAAAATTTCTAACATTAGGATTAAAAAATTCAACAAGAAATACTTTGGTCTTTCATCTTAATAACAAAATAACAAACATTTTTACAATAAAATTTGGTTTTCATCAAGTTTTGGGCCTTTTTCATTATGCTATGCTCTTTTTTAGCAAATAAGTGGAGGTACCTAAAAAAGGGGATGTGCGTTGTGGTGCAGTGGATATCAGCTCAGAACGACAAATCGGGAATTCACTGTATTCACTTACACATAAATACCCTTGGGAAAGGTATTAATCCATCTCTTCCCTCCAGTTATGGGTTAAATAACAGGACAGATTGGGTTCTATAGCCTTACCTGGCAACCAGTCTACCGCAGAAAGCAATGGCAACCTACTGAGGGATAATCTTCTGCCCAGTCAGTCATGCCCCTCTCGAGATATGATCGTCCAAGCATGTTTCATGTATGGCACTTAACTGACTGACCTAAAAGAGATTTTTACAGTCTTGATGCTCATAAAAGATCCCTTTAGATTCAAGCTGTTAAGCCTTCTCCTGGCATTTTCTTTTGGTATGATTCACAACCTACCCAGTTTGTTTTTTGTTCCCCAATTTTTTTTTTTTACCTTGACTGGATTAGCCTTTGATATTTCTCCACTCCATTTATTTTGTCACTCCCTTGCCCCTAGCAAGTGAGCAGCTTGATTATGCTTAGGCAGAGAATAAAGTGACTACAGATACTAATAACATATTTTAGTTTTATTGTTTTACTGTATTTTATTTTGTTAATGGGTTCATCTCCTCCTGTCTCATTTCATGTCATATTTTCAGCTATAAGAAAAAGACATTTGTATACATATTGTGAAATACTTATGTCATGGGTGTTTTAGTAGGATCTCTGTGAATATACAGTATGGTGATATATGTCTGATGAATGGTGATGAATGAATTCGTGCAGTGATTGAAGAAATTGTAATGGATGAATGGGTTAAAAATCAGATTAGCTAGGTTTAGGATAGTCATTAATGACCAACCTCAACCCACCCCACTTTGGCCTTGTGCCAAAATTGTATCTTTGAGGTTATAAATATAGTTTCAATTGATTACATGGTTTTCTTGCTCTTTTCCATTCATACCATAAGTTTTTAATTGGTTTTAAGTTGGGACCCTGTAAAGGCCAAGGTAAAAAGTTTTATCTTTTCATCATGAAGACGATTCTAACTAATATGGAATCATCTTGGGGATAATTTTCATGGATAAAGCTCCAACCATGCTTCCATTCTAACTCTGAATTTCTGGGATGAGAATTTACCATTATTTACACCGTTCATATTCAGGCTACTGTCCTCATCTTTGTTGTTGTTATCACAGCGTTTCAACTATTGCACTCACCAACTGGCCTTCTTTAGATATATATCGATCTGGATAACTGTAACTGCTTGCACTGATTTAATGATTGACATTGTGTTTAAATTAAATTGCAGTACTAGATTGATGTCAACAACTCATTATTTTACATTTGAAGTGGCTAAATGTAACTGCAAGTTCTATGCCAGCAGTTTCTTCTCTTATACTTCCCACTTGTGGAACTCTCTTCTGGCCTTTTGCTTTCCAGTCAACATTGATATCAGTTTCAGTTATTTCGCTTTAATAACTGAACTCTCAAACTCTACTGTGGCCAGGTATTGAACTTACAAATCTTTGGTTCAAGTTACTGAATTACTTCAACCAACACTTTTATCTACATGTCTTTGATCTTCAAAAATTTAAATACAATGTCAATCATTATCTTCTGACTTCTTAATTCTTGTTCTTTTACTGTATATCAAATATTTTATGCATGTTAATGGCATAACAGAACTATCATATACGAAAGTGATATCTTATGTTTTATCATGTTGACCTGTGAATTTAAGTGAATTTCAGCTGCATGGCAGTAACAGGTGAACCTTTCTCACTAATAACTTCTAATTTTCATTGGTTCATTAAAAAGCAGTTATCTGCCAAAATGGTATCTAATATGAAAATGCACATGAATTCCACCATATGAAAAATTAGTATCCATTGACACTTGCTGATTATTCAAGATCAAACAGTGGATTTCACCAATGACAAGCCACATTCCGAGTGACCCCACAGTGCCATTTACCCATAACTTGAAAAGTACCTCAAAAATGCATAGCCAATGGTAGTGACGACATGAAAAAAATGTTTGTAGCTGAAAACTTACTCTCTCCAATGTTATTATGTTCCCTGTGTCTGTTGCAGTTTCTATGGAAATAAACAGAAGGTATTACTTTTGGAGTGTCCCTCTATAATGTAATGATTTTTTTTAATACTTTAGGAAAACAGTGAAAATCAGCAATTTCCAGTATCAAAAATTAAAACAGCTTTCAGTAAGAAAACACTACTATTATATATGTTACATAAATGCATTGCTTATGATTGTACTATAGAAATTCATTGAAAATCAGAAAGTTAAAAAATTAATGCAAATGCTATCAACAGATTAGAACGTTTTATATACATAATGTTAATGGTTTTAATATAAGAAAGTACTGAAAATCAGGAAGAAATGAATCATCTGGTCAAAAATTAAAGCAAGCATTGCTAGCAGCATAGGAGCTAATGTGTAAATAATTCTGGTAAAAACATTACTGATGTGTACCTTTAATTCTAATGTAAATAAAGCTAGTAAATCTATATAATACTAAAACTCTTGTAAATATGCATGTTCTCGAGATACAGCTTAAATGATGCATAATATCCCAACCAGTTTAAAGGTATATTGTACTTTTAACCCCAACCTAATTTCATTAAAATTAGACAAGGTGTTCTTGAGCGAGAGCTATTTCTGTTTTTACAGCTTTTTAATAGGAAATTCACTATTTGTTTTCAATACACATTCTTGTATCAATCTGTGTACATAGACATTTATAAATGTAAAAGACAATAGAAAAACTGTATTATTCGTCAAATTATTATTGCAGATTATATTAGTATTTTTGTTTTGGTTGTATATTTTGCATGCCTTACATCTTGCATTGTAGATGAAATGATGTGGGTATTGTAGGTTTTTGAATGTGTTTTCTATGTATGTTTCTTCTTTAAGTAAATATTGAGAACTGCAGATTCTTAAAGCTCTCAGATAGAAACCTATAAGAATTCCAGATTTAATTTTAGAAGAGTGGTTTGAATAGAAACTGATCAGATCATTTTTGTTTGTAGCCTTTTTGTAAATGCCAAAATTGAGTTCATTTCTAGGAACGGAAGAGTGTCAACAAACAAACATGTATATCATCTTCTGACTATTATGTGGGTGAAAAATAATAAACATTCATAATATATTATAACAGCATTATTCAAGAAATTTAAATATGCATAACATATTTATAGAATTCCTACACTATGTTAGAACTTTATTTTATAAACAACTACTTGAAAGGTGAAGAGGCTATGTTACATAATTCCATAATAAATACATGCATGCTAATTTGCTGCCATTACATATTTTGAAATAAATGCAAGGATGAAACAATAAAAAATATGCTTATTATTCTGAAAAAGTTGATACCTGTTTTAAGCTATTACTCCAAGTTTTCACACAATGTGTTAACTATGAAGCTCAGTGGAACAATAAACCTTCTTATATCTCTCTAGTATTAATTATTAGTTTTGTATTCAAAGTACATTTTATGGAGGAAATTTCTCTTTTAATGCAAAGCATATGTCTATTGATACCATAAAATAATTTATTTTCATACTTTAAGAGCAGGATATATTTGCATTAAAGCATTTTTGGTGCTTTTCATTTGATATAGCCTATATTGTAATTCCAACTGCTTCCTATGACAATAACAGTCAGAGAAAGAATTGTGTGTACAAGTAATATAATGCTAAAAATTACTTGTTTCAATATTTTGTACCTATACGAATATTTTACAACTGATTTGTTCCTGATGTCATCTTTAATCAGTCAGTTAAGTGCCATAGGTGATACACGCTTTGGGCGATCGTGTCTCGAAAAAGAACTGACTGACTGGACAGAAGATTATCCCGCAGTAGGTTGCCATTGCTTTCTGCAGTAGACTGGTTGCCAGCCAAGGCTATAGAACCCAATCTGTCCTGTTATTTAACCCATAACTGGAGGGAAGAGATTAATACCTTTCCCAAGGGTATTTGTGTGTAAGTGAATGCAAAGAATTCAACTGGAATTTGAACTCGGCACCCGATTTGTCGTTCCAAGCTGATATCCACTGCACCATCATGCCAAAAAAAGCTACAAGATGGTCTCAAAAAAGTAGACTTATTATTTTGAAAAAAAAAAAGAAAAAAAAAGCTGTTTTAAGCCATTACTCCAAATTTTTACATAATGCATACAAATCTTTTAGACATGTGTAAATGTAAGAGTCATGTCTCAGTGTATATTAGTAATCTTAAATTAAATTTGAAGACAAATTCCAGACAGTCAATTGCCTACAAATGATTTTATTTTTATTTTTTTAAGATTATGTATTTTAAAAATTGTCAAAAGGACACATTCTTGAAGTAAGAAATAGTAATTACATTTAAGGCAAACCTCTTCTTACAAATTAGTTAAATTTATTTAAATGACATCATTAATAATTTTAATATGTTAAAAATGTAGTTTTTTTTTCCTGCTGTTCTGTGTATTAAGGACTGCATTTTTTAACAAATTCTGAAAACCTTTCCATTTATTCATTTATTGTTTGATCTAACAGTATAAATGTGAATAGTAATAGTTATTACAATAACTTGTACTGCAAATACAAACTGTGTCATTAATAATAAAGCCGACAATATTGTTATCTCATCATTTTGTATCATGAACTTAAAAGCAGTTTAAAACTCAATGGGTTTTTGGGTGGTCAAGTTATCTTATAAATCCTTAAATTCATAGAAGCTGACAATTTAAGATAATTGAAAAGTTTATACAATCAAGTCATTTTCCCAATAACAGGTTAGTTTTCTCGTAAGAATTATAAATCAACAATGATCAAAAGAATTTCTTTTTAATTAAATCCTTTAAAATGCAGTGCTCCTTGTCAAATATGCACACGCCACATGTATTCTCTGCCAAAATAGCTTCTAAGTGGAAAGATTCATGCAGGTCACAAAATCCAAACATATATGAACACACTTGACACACAAATTTAACATTTTATATACACACCTGAGATGGCCAGAACAAAATTTGTATACCCCGAAAAAATTCTATATGACCAAGCTAAAAACATGGATTGGGTTTTAATTTTGGGTAGGACATTTTGTTCAACAAGTGAAGTGACTACTTACATTGTTATACAATCCTTAAATTTTAAAAGCAGACTTGCCGATGGTCTACAAACAGCAAAGTGGGCAATATTTGAAAGCTTAGTAATACTAATATTAATAATACTAATTTTTGAACATGACTTTTTTTCAAATTAACAGCCCAAGTTAGGCCAGCTTATTTTTAAAAAGTCACAACTAGAGAAGTTCAACATTTAGCAGTGCAAACCTAGCTTGAAGTTGAAAAATCCTTACAGAAGTAAGTGACTATATGACAATTCCTCTTTGCTGTCAACAAAAGGTTAATCTGTTTTAGGATTGATTGATTCATTAGCTTTTTGCAGCTTATGAACCTTTTTCATGTTATCTTAATCCAGAATATATTTTTAGATTGTAAGAATTTTGGGGGAGGAAAATGATTTACTGATAGGAGTCCGACAAATTAATCTATATCTGGAAGGTGGGGGTAGACTCATAACTTTCCCAAGGATTAAATCCATTTTAAGAGAAAGAGCAAATATCAAAATGAATAATGAAAAACTAAGCAACCCTGTGGAAATTCCCTTACATTTACTTGCTTTCCAGACAGCTATGATCCTCCAAGAATTTAAATGTAAAGTCAATAGTGATCTATCTCACTAACTTGCATCCTCTCTCTCATGCTCCTTTCTTCATCTACTCTGCTCTCTTCAGTATTCTCATCCTTCTCTTACCCACTTCCTGAAATCTCCTATAACCTGTCACTCTTTCTCATAACTTTCTTCTTATGCCCCTGCACACCAGTGGCAGTAAACTACCTTGCTTGGGGCGATATGATTATAAAAAAAAAATATTTGCTCTGAGTATTGATGATATGTAACTACTTGGAGAAAAAAAAAAGAATTTCAGTTTCCAATGTGAACAGGCCCAATTCACAATAAGGGTGATCAGAAATAAAAAAAATTAACAAAAACTAGATGTTTATTATTTGAATTCTTATTTTTTCATATTCCTATCATAATTCTGCTGTTAAACAAGGATTTTTTTCTTTTTTTAATCATATCACCCCAAGCAAGACGGTAACGCCACTGATGTGCAGGGGGCTACATAAGAGTGAGAAGGATTAGAAAAGAGAAAACCGGAAACCGCATCCTAAACAGGAAACAAGGAATGAGCCTCTTCACCTGTTCAATAGATGCGGATGGAGTGTGAACCGGGCGATAGTTTAGTCTATCTACTCCAATTAAGTATCTGATAAAATAAAATCAACAAACATTAATTATGACTTTAGAAGCTATTTTGATAATCAATTATGTCTCTCATATCCTAAAAATATATATTTTTTTTTAATCAAGTCATCTCAAGCAAGGTAATAATACTAGTAAGATATTAAAGTAAAGACTACAGTAAGATATTAAAGTAAAGACTTTCATGTCCTGTAGTAAAGACTACAGGACATGAAAGAGAATGAGAAAACTTCAGAAGGAACCAGAAACCTAATCCTAAACAGGAAACAAAAGATAAACCTCTACTCCTGTTCAAAAGACCAGGGAGGAGTGTGAGCCAGGCAAGCAACAAACTTGTCTACTCCTATTAAAATGATTGATGAATACTGTTTATGAACAGTAGAGGAAATTGTGTTTTTTTTGTTTTTTTTTGTTTTTGGTTTTTTTTACTGTTTATCAACATTCCATGTGTTATTTTAAGCTGAAACATATTTTGGATTATAAAAATTTTTTAAAATAATGATTTTTTTTTTTTTACTCCCAGATATAAATCAGAGTATTTGTCTATACTTCTGAGATTATTATTTATACTGTGGTTCTCATCTTTATTGCCATGTTTATATTTCAGTCATTGTACGCACCGGCCCTCTTCAGGTGCTAAAACAAATGGCCTAGTGGAGATAAGTGTTGGTTAGTTCCAGTGACTTGATCCAAAGAGTTTTGAATTCAATACTTAGCTACAGTAGTGGTGAACAAATAACTTACAGAGTTGAATTAAAGAGAAACAACTACATGGAAACTGAAAGTGGCATCGCACATGGAATGAGAATGATTATACCCCAGTGATCAAAATAAAGGGTTTGGTTCAAAATTTCTAGCACATGAAGAAGGCTAGAGAGTACAACAACTGAAATGGCAATAAAGATGAGGACAACAGTCCAAACTGTAAATAATGTGTCAGTATTTAACACATAGCTGGGGGGGAGAAGAGGTTATTTTTGCATAAGTGAATGTAACAAACCTGACTGGAATTCAAACTCAACTAATTTCTCAAACCAAGCCATTATCCATTACATCACACACACATCCACAGGAGAGAGGAAGCATTTCCTTATACTTTTGATGACAAACTTTTCAATATGTCTTGCTTTCCAGTGTTATTGTTTACTTAGTGTTTTATATATTTACAAAAAAAAAAAGTGGGGCGAAGAACAGAGGAGTATTTAGACCCCTCTAGTTGAAGTGGGTACTTTAAATTAAGGGTTTTATATTTGATACCAAAAAAGCATCATCTAAAAAGGTTTATTTTTTTATAAATCAGGGATTGGGGCATGCATAATTAAGTGTCTCCCAAATTCTATTAGCCTAGGGGCCTCTTAAAGCCTAAATCTGACCCTGGTTGTATGTTATATTCATGCCCTTGAAGAAAGAATAAAGTAGATGCACTCACCATGTTGGGGATTTTTTTTTTACAGCCTATCAACCTTTTGCAGGTTATTTAAAGCCAGAAAATATTTTTAGACTGTAAAAGTTTTTTGAAGACAATAAGGATTTAACAGATACAAGCCCAACTAATTAACCCATAGCTGGGAGAGAAGAGGGAGATTCATACCTTTTCCAGGGGTATTTACACATAAGTGAATATAACCCAACTGGATTTGGAACTCAGTTCTCCAATTTCCAATTCATTACCCATTACAGCATCTGCACATCTAAGGTTATAGCACCTGGCATTCCAAAGTGGTCACCCATCTAAGTACTAACCAGGCTCGGCATTATATACTTCGGTTATCAGGAGAGAACAGGTGGGGTTTCAATCTGATATGTCCATAAGTCCCTAGAAGAGATGTGCTAATTGATGTGTGTAATATTTGTACCCTTGAAGAAAAAATAAGGCTGATGCACTCACAAGGGTGGGGATTTGATTTGATTGTTTAACAGCATATTGACTCCTTTATGGGTCATTTAATGCTGAAATTTAATTTTCTTGGGAGCTTTGAAGTAATAAAAATATATGTTATGTTATTCTGCTTTCATAATTGAATACATAGTAGATGATACCGAGCTTTTGTGCATAGACATGGTTGTATCAACAATTACGAGAGCCAGCAATGTGTGTTTTATGTTGTAGTTTTGTTGAAGTCATATTTTGGAATACAGTCTAATTTCTTTATGAAATTGTAAGATATTATATGGATTAACGTCATGAAAGAGTTCTTTCATCTTGGTCAATTTTGTTTATCAGCATATCAAGCTCTAGGGGTTATTCAACCCTTTCCCTGTAGAGACATGTATATACATTTTGGCCAAAAGGGTCTTTTGCATTCACAAGTGAATAAACCAGTCCAAAACATAACATTAAAAAACGAGCTGCCGACATGTTTTTTATGTCAATCTTGAATCTTTTTATGCCCATCTGAGCTTGAAATGAGTCCAATTGTCAACTCATACATCAGGTAGAGATGTTAGTTACCACTTGGGTACTTGAAGATGCCTCAGTTTCCTAGTTACTATATGAAAAAAAAAATTTTAAAGAATTTACACTATTTACATTATTCAGACTATTGTCCTCATCTTTACTGCCATTTGTACAACATTTCGGCTGTTGTACGCTCCAGCCTTCTTCAGATGTTAGGAATTTCAAACTGAACCTTTTATTACGATCACTGGGGTATATTATTCTCATTTCTTGTGAAAAGCCTCTTTTGGTAGAGATGAGTTATTTCCCTCTAAGGAATGAGTGATCGTAATAAAGGGTTTGATTTGAAATTCCTAGCACCTGAACAAGGCCGGAGCGTACAATGGCCGAAACGTCGTACAAATGGCAACAAAGATGAGAACAATAGTCTGAATAATGCAGTGTACATACCACCTCATTTCAGAAATATAGACTAATAAAAAATATTGTCTGAAAATGAAACCTTTTTTTCCAAAATAATTTGCAGGAAAAGGGTTAATGCCAAAATGTAAATATTTTTAACACCAGTTTATGCTTTAAACAGACATTTTATATATAATTTTATACTTCCTGAGTAATAATGTGTTTTTGTTTTCTTTAGATCATAAACAGTATTGTTGGTAATTTTACTATAAAAATATATCTATTTTTTATTTGGGGATTCCCTATTTTCCCATACAATGGACTAACAAGTGCTACCACCTCAGGTAAGGGTGGACCTAGGAACAACAGCAATTAAGAGATGGTTCCACACTCTTCAAAACCTCTAATATGCCGATCAGAAGCTTTGTTGCCAGATGTAGTTTATCATTACACCCAGGAGGAACCAGGTAAGGGAAAACCTGGTAAGCATATTAGAGCTCTCAGAGAGGAAATCTGTTATAGCATGCTGCTTAGAAGACTTGGACATAACAGAAATTGCACAGTATGAATCATTTGTGAGATGAATATGCCTATTTTTAGTATCGAAAAATCACGAAGTAGGTTGTTCAGTGAGTGGTCAGGAGTTGTGATAGGTGTCAGTTAATCGATCCCACACTGCTATGTGTGAGAAGGGAGAAATTCAAGTGAAAGACAACTGACAAAGATTACTTGTTGATGTGACACATTATTAGCAGAAGTATCAATGAGTGGAGACACAGAAGAGGGGCTATAGAGAGAAGGAGGCCAGAGCAGAGATTGCAGTTAAAATTCAGTCAGTTAAGTGTCATTCGTGATATACCCACTTTGGGCGATCATGTCTCTAAAGAGACATGACTGACTGGGCAGAAGATTATCCCACAGTAGGTTGCCATTGTTTTCTGCAGTAGACTGTTTGCCAGCCAAGGCTAAAGAACCTAATCTGTCCTATTATTTAACCCATAACTGGAAGGAAGTGAATCATTAATACCTTTCTAAAGGGTATTAGCGCATAAGTGTTTGCAGGGCATTCAACTAGAATTCGAACTCAGCTCCCCGATTTCTCGTTCCGAGCAGATACCCACTGCACCAAAAGGAACATCCTAAAGAAAGATAAAATTGCAAAATAAATTACAGCCTGATTTACAACCTGTCAGTCATAATCAATTGTGCCCATTAAGTCGACAGCGACCTGTATTTTCTTATGTTCAGATGATAGAGCAGCAGTTGAATTTTTAATGAATTACCTCTGGTGGGTTGATACTGGTAAAATATTTCTCAAAACCTGTCATCAACTGAATTTAGTATTCTAAATAACTGCATTAAATCAAGCATGATGGTCAGCTGAAAAGTTCATAGGCTAACCAAGATGCACTCATGAAATATAACCATAATCAGCCTAAAAACATTTTAGCTCATCCTCGGATATAAATATTCAGTATTTCAAGGGTATTTGTATGTAATTAAATGCAATGAATTCAACTGGAATTTGAACTCAGCTCCCCGATTTGTCATTCCGAGTCAATATCCACTGCACCACAATACACAATGAGTACTAAATGGAATATTTTAGAAATGGACCTTGTGAAGGAGATGCTAATGAATAGTAGTATCCCCTTTTATTTGGAAGAGATGCCTGATTCTTAAAACTGCAAGTTGTAACTGAATAAAGGTTATGGCTGAAACAGTGTACATCTTACCAATCAAGACAGTATTTTGGTATACATTATGCCACCAAAATCTGCGTAGCTGGAAAAACTAGTGCCTCTGAGTTGATTGAGTGATTGATTAGCAGCATATCAACCTTTATGGATACTATTTTATATGTAATTTTATGCTTTCAACTAGATATTTTGTACATAATTTACTATACTTTATATATATAATTTATAGATAATAAAATGTATTGTTGGCAACTATTTTTTTAAATTATAATACCACTACAAAAATGTACTGTCAGTAATTTTTACAGTAGCCATTGGGAGAGGAAAGGTACTGCATCTGTCCAGATTGAGGATAAAGTGTGAGTAAAGTTACTAAATTTACATTCATTTCACCTCAAGAAAAGCAATAAAGCTAAGTAGTAAAGAATATGAGAACAAAGAACATTATTAAAAAAAGAGAACAATAAAAGAATGGGAATTAAGATAACAATCGACAATGCATTTAAATTTTTGAAGACCAAAGTTGACTGGAAAGCAAGAAACCAGAAAAGAGTTCTACAAGTGAGAAGTGCAAGCATCGAAAACGTTAACATAGAACTTATGGTTACATTCCACCATTTGAAATGAGGAGACCTAGCTGTCAGTCAGTTAAGTGCCATACATGATACACGCTTGGGTAAACATGTCTTGAAAGAGAAGTGACTGACTAGGCAGAAGATTTTCCTGCAGTAGGTTTCCATTTCTTTCTGTGGTAGACTGGTCGCCAACCAAGGCTAAGAAACCCACTCTGTCTTGCTATTCAACCCATAACTGAAAGAAGAATAGATAGATTCATACCTTTCACAAGAGTATTTGAGCTTAAGTGAATGTGATGAATTCAACTGAAATTCAAACTCGGTTCTCCAATTTCTCATTCCAAGCAGATATCCATTGCAACCCAGTGCACAGCCAATCTAGTATTGCACTTAAATTTGCTAAGGTACCAAAAAGGAAATCTTCTCAGAAAAATTACCATGAAAGAAAAAAAGCACAGGGAAACTATGTTACAGCAAGGGAAAAGTGATTGAAGCAGAGATGACCGGCCAGGACCCATTCCCAGAATAATATGCTGATGACATGGCTCATCACTCTCTCAATATTAGCAGGATTGTCAGTTCATTAGATGATGGGCAAAAAGATGATGCAGCAAGTGCTGTCACCCTACAAAGATTACAAAGAAAATGATGAGATAGCATAAGATTAAGCCAGGTGAGTCAAATAAAAATAAGTTTGTTTTTTTTCTTCATTCTGTTGAAAGTCTTTCAGCATTTTGTATAAAGCAGTGATTTTAAATCAGAATATGCAATATGAATAATGACTACAGAACATGAACAGAAGGTTGAGGAGAAGAATAAGTGAGAGTTTTATATTATATATATATATATAAAAATGGAGCATTTACTCAAATGTGAGTATCCATTAAAAATAATATATATATATATATATATATATATATATATATATATGTAAACATGTTACGGAAATTAACGAATTTTAACAAAACTTGGTTATAAGCAACCAACAATTTGTAATGAATTATTATGTAACAGGGGTCGCAGGTTCGAATCCTGCTGGATAGCACACATTTTCATAATAAAAATTTATCGTAAATAATCAGGCCAGTAGATATAAATATAAAAATACTGTTTAATTAAAAACAGAATATCTACTTAAATACAAGTATCGGTAAAAATAATGTTCAAAATAATTCATTACATATATATATATATATATATTTTTTATTTTTAATGGATACTCACATTTGAGTAAATGCTCCATTTATTTATTAAACTGTATATTTATTTTTGTCGATAGTCCTGAATAGTCAAGAGATCTTATTAAAACAAAATATGCATTCTCCAGCAGAATTCGAACCTGCATCCCAACCATGATTGGGAATAGTTCTTTGTAGTAGAGTTGGTTATAGCACGTTGAGTCTAACAATGGTTCCCTCTGCCCAGGGAAACAAAAGTTTGAATTCTGCCAAAAATCACATATTTTTCTTGAATAATATTTCTCAAATTAATCCACTAAAATAACATTTAAAATGATAAAAATCTTGTCAGATTAATAAACAAAAAATACATTACTTCTTTAAATATATGTTAGGAAAACCAATGACAAAGTGGAAGAAAAAAAAAAATTTTTTTTCATTATTTACATTATTCAGACTATTGTCCTCATCAATGGCCAAAACAAAGATGAGGACAATCATCCAAATAATATAAATAGTGTAAATACTACCTCATCTCAGAAATATAGACAAACATTTTTCATGTTGATCGTCCAATTTATGTCCAGATTCTTACATTTCACTTTTCTTAGATCTATTCCCAATGTTGAATATTTCATTACAAAAGTGATAAAAACAAACAAAAAGACAAGGATTTAAATGAAATTAGCTCAACTATATACTGAAATACATATTTTCAATGATTAAATTTTCAGCACAACTGCTCCTCTGTGCAGTCTCATCAATAAGACATTCTGATGAAGTCCTAAACAGATCACATGAAAAAAATTCCACTTTGTCATTTTTATATATAATTTATCATGTTATCATATTTGGTACATAAAACACATCACTACTCTACTTCATACATAATATCTCAAACATTCAGTTACATGTAAAATAACATTCATCCTTGAAAATGGCTAAAAGTATAGCCAAAAGCGCTCAGATAAACAAAACATTGGACAATTTATATATATATATATATATATATATATATATATATATAAATAAATGCGAGATGGCATAAAAAGTTGGGAAACTAAATCTAATGTGGATTACTGAAATTGCTTCCCTTTGTAAACTAATTGAGATTTTTATGTTTTTAAAATTTGGTTTAAAAACAATTTCTTTTTTATTTATCAATTTGTGCACAGTTGCTGAGTAAGTTTCATATAATGGAAGAATACAAGTAATTGGTCAGCTGATTTTGTTTAGCGTCATATCAACCTGTATGGATTATTTATTGCTGAAATGCAAATATTTTTGAACACAATTTTATGGCCTTAACTAAATACATTTTGGATGCAATTGCATGCCTTTAACTGTAGATATAGTTGGTCATTTTATTATAAAAAAAAATGTATTTTTATACTTTCATCATGTTTTGTTTTTCTTTGGGGGCTTCACTATTTGCCCAAAACTGAAGCCCTAACAGATGCTACAACTCCACAGATGCAACTAAGATTTGTTCTTTCTATTTAACAAAATAATGAACAGTTCTTCTGCAAAGAAATAAAAAAAGATAAACTAATTATAGGTATTTTGTGACCAAAAAACAATATCTCTAGAGTCTCTATTTTAGATATTAGTATAATTTGGCATCATGGGATATGTTCAAAATATTTTATATTAAGTTTGAATTATTAATATATTCTTGCACAAAGAGGGGAATTTTAAATACTTAATAGTAATCTAGTAAGAGAGTTTTATTTATTTTATAAAAAGTTTGCATAACTAATGACCCAAAGGATAAATCTAATAAATTAATTATTCCTAAATGTAATCAATATTTAATTAAGAAAAGTTAAATTTGCTAAAGTTTAGTAAGAATTCATTCTAAGAATATTAAAAATTTTAACAAAATCAGTTTTATTTATAAACAAACATTGTTTTATATACAAACAAGTTTTTCATAGTTCATTTTCTGGTGAACAAGGATAGGATACACACAAAGTTCTGGGCCAAATCAAATTCCTAATATATAATGAGAAAAATATGTAGTTGTGCTGAAAAGTTATTGCCATGACCAAAAAAGATTTTTAAAAAATATTTGCTCAAATTTTAGGAATTTGATTTGGCCCAGAACTTTGTGTGTATCCTATCCTTGTTCACCAGAAAATGAACTATGAAAAACTTGTTTGTATATAAAACAATGAATATAAACGAATATAAATTTCTGAATTTTTATATATATATATATATATATATATATATATATATATATATATATATATAAATAATATGTAAAAATCTGAAATTTATATTCGTTGAATGACAATTCAGTGAGAAAATTTTCTCGCTTTCAATCATTGCTGATGAAGCAAGAATTTTTCTCACTAAATTGGCCATTCAATGAATGTAAAATTCAGAATTTTTTGACATACTATATATATTTGGTTCTGTAAATAGATAATATTATTTACATCGAGCTCTCCACCTGGATCAATTTTAATATTAATAAAATTAATATTAATAGGATCTGGTTTTTGGGATTTTACCTATTTGCTCATCATTTTTGTATTTAATAATATATAAAAGAGATAACTATACTCATGTTGAAAAACCTTACACAGATCTATGAAGAAGCGAAAAAATGATTTTCAAAAAAAGAAAGAGCTAAGTACATGAACATCAGTCAAAATAGTTTGGACCTAGTCAGCACGTAGCCCAAAGAAAAAAACCCGACATGAGTAGTCAACTAACAAAAAAAGCGCACAATACTTAGGTAGAGCGAAATAAGTAAAGTATACCTAGTGAGCCAGACAGACCTACCTAGGTTTCACCTAAACGGATTGTCAGGTAAAGCTGGCCAGCTTTCCCTGATGATTTTCTAGTTCTTCAGTTGCTGACTTTAAAGATCACATGCATAAGTTGGAAATATGTGATGGGATGTTATATATAGCGTGTACAATGGGTAAATTGCCATTTTATATTTTTAATTTTGTGCACGAGTGTTGTTTTTGTCAACTTCACAGTATAGTAGGATCAGTTGGCCACAAAAAATACACCATGACGCAATTCACTCTGCCTGAAATTTGGAACTGACATGCTTTACTGCTTGGCATTTGCATTAAAAGCTCCAATAGAAACATTTCAGTGTGTTTGGGTGTCAATCTGAGGACAGTGCAGATCATTCAGAAAGAGTTGGATGAGTCTAATGGTGATTACAATAGTGTTTGGAGGGATCAGTAATGATGGAGAGACATTATTCATCTTCCTACAGAGTCTCAAGCTCAACACAGAGGCCTCAAGGAGGTAGTGCTGGCCTGAGTCAAAAGGGTAGCTACTGGAAGACACTATGTCTGGCAACAGGACTCCATGCCTCACAAGCAGGAGAACCCAGTCATGGCTGTCAGACAATTTTTGCAGTCACATCACCTCTTACATCTGGCCACCTAACTCCGCAAACTGCAACCCTCTTGATTATTATTTGTGGAGGTGCAGCTGAGCAAGATACCAACAAAACTTCTTGTAACACTAAAGAACTAAAGTAAAGGTTTATGGCAACATTCACCAACTTAAGCAAACTGAACTCTCCAGAAGAGTTGCAGGAGATTCCAAAATCATCTGGAGGCTGTGATTGAAGCCAATGGGGATTTTATTGAATAAATTTATTTTTTAATTATTTCAAGATATTTTTGTGACTTTTGATAAATATATCTGCTAAACATGCAATGTTGGTTATTCATTTTTGCATAATCTAGACAATTGATTCATTGCACTATATAAAGATTTATCTCAATTTTTCAAGTACTTTCAAAAGCATAGGACTACTACATGTATCATAAATATAATTTGGAATCAATATGTTCCTTTTAAAATTTTTATACTAGCAAAACTAAAAAAAAAGGAATTATTTTAATACTATAATAAATACACTACAGTATCTAAAACTTAAAAGGTATAATAATCATTGAATCATTTTGTTTAAAGTCGAGACATGAACTTGGTTTGTTTTGTAAACAATAGAACTCGTGTTTTGAATTTTGATATAGGTGAGATCATTTTAAAAGCTATTCAAAATTTCAATATCCAACGAAACAGTGGGCTCTCTTTGTAAGGACCATGAAAAACAGTAACATGAACAAAAATTATAAAGAACCACTACAAAATGGAAAAATTCTATAGGGGAAAAAGAAAGACAATTACCAAATATGGTATGAGTTTAATCTGCACATAATATTGGAAATATGCTTAAATTTTTTAGTTAGATGATGTAAATATTTCTTGAGAATTTGTTAATTTACTTGCACGAAGTTAAAATGAATAAAACTAAATTTGATTGTTCCTAATTACTGTGGGGTGTATTTATTTTTGCGGAAAAACGTTTATTGCGATTCTGGAGATATAGCAGAGTTGGCTAAGATATGATTTTTAACAATTATGCAGAGGTTTTTTTTATTTCTAAAAGCTTATTTATTCTAATAAAACAACCGTAAAAAACATTGTGTACACAAAACATAGTTCTCTTTGTGTTAAAAAAAGGATTCGATCAGCACAAACTGAGACGATTATCATTTTTTTTTTTGCCAAAATAATGATAGACAACTGGCCTGTGTATGTCTCCGAAGTAGAAAATAATTCGAGCAGTCACTTCGAAGCTGTTATTAGATTTTATTTTAGAAATAAATTACAATGTTATCTTTTTAAAACCATTTTTGTACTATACTACATAGCAACTGACATCGCTAAGTGTTTTTAAACACTGTTTTTAAATCTTACTTCGTAACTAAAATTTACTCAATGAGTCTATGATGACTATTTAAAAAAAACATCTAGAAGAAATCAACTTTTTCCACTCAAGATTTTATTATAATATCAAAATAAAATTAACAGGTGCATAAAAAAAATGTATATAGAAGTACCTTTTACATCACATTCACAAACATCTGATTAAAAAAATACTAGAAATGAGATCTGAATTAAACAGGAACCTTGTAGATAGTATATATAGTAAACTTATCGAGTTTAAATAAATAAATTTGATCGTTTTAATAAAAGGATGCAATTAAACGAAAAGAAAACCAAAGATAAAAAAATTTGTTGTCAAAAAGAAGTTATTTTTGCGAAAAAAAAAGTTAAACCTATCACCAGTTTGGTTTTTACTTTAAGAAACACATCGCAAAATCAATCGTTTTCAAAGTAACTTTTAAGCCTATCAGGAAAATAGTATTGATGAATATATTATCGTGTTTAAGACAAAAGTGGAGAAAAGAAAAAAAAAGAATTCTATCTTAAAACTTCAATATTAAAAACAAGAAAAACTTACAGAAACAACCGAATCATTTTTATTATGAAGCGATCATTATCACAAAAGAAGATTATAAAGATGAATAGAAAAGAGTTAAAATTTACATTACAAGGAACGAACTGAAAATAAAAAAAATACATAAAAAGGTGGACGTACATGAAATAAATTAAATCAAGATTGTATTTTAAAATTGCAAGGAATTTTTTGCTTTTGTTAATTTAATTTTCTTTTTTTTAGGAAAGCGATTTCTGAAAAGCAAAGGAAAAAAAATGGAAAATATAACAATTCGGTGCTGAAGTTGAATACTTAAGGAAGCCTGAATAGGAACATTTGCTTTTTTAACTACCACTGATTAATCCTTGAATAGAAAGAAATCGATTAGAAGTTTAATTATCAAATAGTTAATGAAATATAATCAAATAAAAAGTGATATGTTATCGAAAAATATTATGATGTAACCGCCATGTTGTTTGTTTCCCTGCTAAGTTGGCTGGACATAGAAAACCGATAAGGCTTGTTTAAAAATCGGGTTCAAAAGAAGATAGAAGGTTGGGTTCTGATGGTGCATTTGGACCCTAAATTGGGTCCTTAGTGCACCCTAAAAACAGCTGGGATCCGTTGGAATGCCAACCGACAGCCAAGGACAAATAAGGCTGCGACATTAAGAACGACGACTCAAATGACGCGCCATTAGCCTGGCCGTAAGTGCAGGGAAATTTGAACTGCATATCACACGCCTCCGATACAAAAAAGGCGACTAAAACCGACAACAGACACAACAAGAACAAACAAAACTCACTTTTCTGGATAGAGAAATCACTAGGCTACAAATCTCAGACAAAATTGGAACTTCACTGATCAAAAAAAAAAAAATAAGGACAGACAAAAAAGAACGGGGACGACACACAACTTTGGTCAGTACGTTCAAGTAAGCCTCGGTACTGTTTTAATAGTTGCTGCCATATTTTTCCGCCTCGACTCCCCTTAAAAGCAGGAGGAGAACAAGGAAAAACATGGACTTTTATCTCCTTATAAAAAGCCTGATGGACGGTTTTAGCTTTCGTCCAGGGCCCGATCGGGCTTAACTCCACGTCAGAAAGCGATTGACAAAGTTTCGAGTGTATGCTACAGGAATAAAATACTGACCTGTTCCCTCAGCAGGCATTCTGCATTCGTTCAAAATCACGCGCCCACCATTACCATCCCATAATAATCAACACAACTTTATTTTCCGCGAAGTTAGCCTCTTGCCTTCTCCTTCCTTTTGATCAGGGGAAATAATCACGACATACTTATTCAGCCTGGCTCCTCAGGGCCTTCGACTGTGACTTCACTCTTCACAAGAAGGGGGCTACCCACCAAAGTTGGCTCATACTTTTTCAAGTAATAAATTCGTATAAATAATCCAGTTTTTAATAAATTCCAAAATTATGGCAACAACAATTTTCAATCGCGTTTTAAAAAAGTGCTTTTGTTTTTAATGGTTTACCTTCAATATTTTTGTCTACTCAAATTACTTGACAATTTTTTTCTTTTATTTATTTTAATTTATAACAGCATATTGTCAAATTTTAAAATTAATTTATTAAATAGCACCAGATATTTTTAAAACCTGTCACATTTTATAACCTGAATAAATTATGAATAATTTTACAATTCTGCATTTTTCAATGAGTTTTATAAAATTCATACATTTTTAAAAAGTTAAATTTTTAAAAATGTATTTTTAAGATAGTATAATAGTATATATATATCAATCTGTTCATTTAGTATTTAGTCTTGATATTTTTTAAATAATATAGTCACTGTAAAATATTGTGTTTTATGATTCTGTAAAAGCCTATGAAGTGATTCACTAAGTAAAGCTTTGATATGACACAAGGCCGAAAAGTAGCAGTTTACGAAAAGCATATATAATTGCATTTTTATATTCACAAATAGCCATTGTTTTCTTTTCAATTACTCTAAATGATTTTCCAAAAAGTTATGTTAACAAAGCAACTTTTAATTCTACATAGGTCTGTAGTGTAGGGAGCTGGTTAATGTTTCTTTGATTTGGCCTTGTGTCAGACTTAACCAAAACACCCTACAGCTTATAATTTTTGTGCAGAATTATCATCAGAAGGTTTTCATCATTATCAGAAGGTTGTTTGTCGGTTGGAATGTGTGGATTAGTGTAGAAGAGTGGAATAATAAAATATACATTTTGAATGTTAAAATAGAAATTTATTAAAAGGAGGCATAATAAGCTGCAGAAGTTAATGTTCAATTAGAAACATTATTAAGAGGTTAAGGGTAGAGTTTGTACAAAATGTTCTAGTAGTAATTGTTGAAATAGATAAGGAGAAAGAGGACAACGTCCGGGTTGCTTGAAGTTTGAAGTTACATTTTAGATATGTGTCTCTCTTTTTACTCCCTCTGACTCCTGGCTGTCTCCAGGTCATTTATATAGTCTTTTTGAATTTCACACTGGATCACCAAGTCCTTCCAAGTTTTACAAGTTGCTCCCATTGGTCAACAATCATTTTAACACCTACTTGCGAAATCTGGGTTCTGAAGCAGATGGTCAATCCTTTTTCTATTTGGGAAAACCAGGATTTTTGTATTTTTGTAAAAGTGAAGAGTCAGTCAGTTAAGTGCCATACGTGATACACGCTTGGGCGATCATGTCTCGAAAGAGACATGACTGACTGGGCAGAAGATTATCCTGCAGTAGGTTGCCATTGCTTTCTGCGGTAGACCGGTTGCCGACCAAGGCTACAGAACCCAGTCTGTCCTGCTATTTAACCCATAACTGGAAGGAAGAGACGGATTAATACCTTTCCCAAGGGTATTTGCGCGTAAGTGAATACAATGGATTCCACTGATTCAAAGTGAAGAGAGTTGATTTAATTAATTTATTATCCCTACAGGTCTAAATTAATTTATTATCCCTACAGGTCTAAATTAATAAATATTTCTAACTGTATTACACCATTATTTTTTGACTGCTTGTTTTATATCAAAATGAAGATTAGCAAAGGGTTTATGAATTTTAAAATCTGTTGAATAGATTACCTTATACTTTCTTTGATTTTTGTGGTTTATTTGTTGCATCTGTGATATTTACTTATGTCAGTTCAATCTGCGAGTGCTAATGGCGTCATGTAAATCGGTACTACTTGAAGCATGTTCATGGCATTGATGACAAAACCAATTCTCCCATCAGGCCTTTCTGGTGTAGAGGGTTTAAAAACAAGACCTGTCAAAGGGCAGATGTACTTTCTTATAGGATCAACAGACATCTAGTACAATGGGGTAGACTGGAATCCCTAATTATATCTGCAACCAGTGTAGTGATGACATGTTCAAGAGTTCAGCCATGCAGAAATCATACAACCACACCCAATTATTGGCAGGGGATCATGATAATGACAAAGTTGTTTACCTTTATTTAGCACAAAGCTACAAAATGAGAGCACCCTATGAGTATCATATTTACTTTTCTATCAAAATACACTTTTAAGAACAGTTTACCAGCAATCATTCTTTACAACAGACACTTTCTATTTCTATTATATTAGTAATTAAAAAATATCAAAATTATAACTGAATTTTTTTTAACCTTCATGCCTGAAAAAAAAACTGCTGTGTCAAAAGGAAGGTTATTCCATTGACAACACTATTACTACATATACACTTTTTACTCCCGCAGCAATGTTTAGTTTTAAAAAACAATGATTAGAATTTTAATAAAACCCAAACATGAAAGTGAATTTAACATTTTCTATGTTGAGAATTTACAAATATTAAATAATATTTATTTATTAGATTGCTTCTTTGCAAGAATAATTTTATATTTACAAGATTATAAAATAGGTGAAGCAACTATAATGAAATATTTATTATTTATCATTTTATAAAGAAATAAATATGAAAATAATTTTTTTTTTATTCATGAATTGATAAAAATGCCTGTGAACAATAAAAATTAGATCAAATTCTTAACGATAAATAAATGATTATAAATTTTGGAAAAATGCATTTTCCAAGCATTTCTTTCATTTTCTCTTGTCACATATCTAAACTTATTTATAAATGGAACTTTGTCTCTCTCTCTCTGTGTCTGTGTGTGTGTGTGTATCCGTTACCTATAGACTCCGAAATGGCTGAACTGATTTTCTTGAAAATTTACACAGTTGTACTATAAGCGTCTGCGAGCGTTCTTAGCTAGGTTTTGTGCGAGGTACCCCCAATAAATATAAAAAATTGATAATCGAAAAAATCGGGTTATAGAAGGAATGGTCTGATTTTAATCAAATTTGATATGCTCATAGACAAAGACATAAGAAATGATATCCAGAAGTTTCAAGGTTGCAGTTCTTATAATAGTGCAGAAAATTGATAATATATATATATAAAAGGCAAGATATTTGTGTGTGTGTATGTTTATCTGTCCGTATGTTCTTTATACAAATCCACAATTTTTATCCGATTCTCACCAAACTTCACACAAATATTCTTTAGGCTGAGTCTGAGCTCCAGGACCATGGATTAGTTTTAAAGCTTTCATTACACCCGAGTAACGCCAGGCTATACTGCTAGTTATTCACTAAAAGAGGTTGAAAACATCTCTTTGTCTTAACCAAATATTCTTTTATGTTTCATGTTATACTATAGCGGGTATCTTATCTTATTTATTCTTTTTCTAGTTGTAGTAGGATTCCGTTATAATGAAGGGTAATTGTATACCATTCAGGTTAACAGAATTTGGCCTTGTGGGAAGATAACCCACTATAATTCATAAAATGATTATAAAATCAAGAAAGGCAATTTGAGTATAAAATAACATTTATATATATACACATTTCAATTAATGTTTTTAACAAAATAATACTTGAATATAAGTCCAACGAGGTTAAAGTGTTCATGGAAAATAAGATAATGCTGAAAGAGATAAAAGGCTTAGGAGTGTGGAAGCGTCTTGTAGGTAAGGGGATGTTCATTTTGAAGTTGCCGCTTCTGAAGTCAGTAAGTCAGTAAGTACTTTTAAGGAATGTATTTGAAGAGGTCAATAAGTACTTTTGAGACAGGGAGAAAGAAAGAGGTCAGCATAGTAGCAGCTGGATTTAAGTCAAGGGGATATTAATTACACTCTTCTTCTCTCGTTTTCCTGTCTGTCTAACGATGATTTTTCTCTGCTTTTTATATCTGTCTTTTGGATCAAAACACAGCTTGTTTTGGAATTTCATACTTGAATTTGGTTCTGGACTTCCCATTGGCTAGTAAATAAAATCCGCGTAGGCTCGCAAAATGGTAATTTGATATTTGATTAATTTTTATTTTTCAACCAGAACATCTGCGCAAATCCACCTGCACGGAGATGATTTTTATTCATTTGCTTTCTGGTTGGCATAGAGCCAACATCCGGTCTCGCTTTTGCTTGGTCAGTATCACCACAATACGTTTATTCAAATTTTCTTGTTCTATGGTATTTATAATATGGTAAATAATAAATATTGCATTGTAGCTGATTTATATATCTTGATAATTTTGTAATTTTTTTATAGCATTTTAAATAAAAAGATTTATTTTTAAATTAACAATATAACCCAGTAGATTAAATTATAGTGGGTTGCTTATCTATTCCTTTTTCTGGTTGTAGTGGGAGTCCGTTCTAGTGAAGGGTAATTGTATACTGTTGCAGGTTAACGGAATTTGGCCTTGTGGTAGATAGCCCACTATAAGTCATAAAATGATTATAAAATCAAGAAAAGCAATTTGAGTTGAAAATAACATTTATATATACACATATCAATTAATGTTTTTACAATAGAAGTAATACATGAATATAAGTCCAACGAAGGTTAAAATGTTTATGGCAAATAATAAACTGAAAGAGATTTAAGGCTTAGGAATGTGGGGAGCGAGTAAATGAGGAATGTCTTTGAAGTAGTCGATCCTTAGGTCGATAAGTAGTTTTGAGACAGGGAAGAAGGTAAGGAGAGGGGAAGGGAGGCGAACATAGTAGCCGCTTGACTTGGTCAAGGGAGATACTAATCACACTCGTCTGTCTCCATCGGTCTGTCTGTTGGGTGCTTTCTGTCTCAGCTTTTTATTTCGACTTTTTGGATCAAAGCAGCTCGTTTGGAATTTCACACTTGTATTTGATTCTGGGCTTCCCATTGGCTGATAAATAAAATTCGCGTAGGCTCGCGAAATGGAAATTTAATATTTGATTAATTTTTATTTTTCAACCGAAACATCTGCGCGAACCCGGATGGGCAACAATGACTTTTGGTCATTTGCTTTCTGGTTGTTATAGAGCAAACATCCGGTCCCTCACTTTTGCTCGGTATCACCACAAAATAAAGTATTCCACTTGAAATTAGATTATCTCTGTAGATTATCCAGATCATGATGAAGGCTGGAGAGCACAATTGCCAAAACATTGTGATAATGACAACTAAGACAAGGACAATAGCCCACGTTTAAATAATATAAATTTTGATAACTTCTTATCCCAGAAATTCAGACAGTAATTTTTCAAATTAACTGGTAAAATTTCCACTTTTCAAGTAAATGGGTTCATCTATTCTTCAATTCACATGCCTCACAAATCTTTTGAACAGGAGTAGAGGTTTATCCCTTGTTTCCTGTTTAAGATTGGGTTCCTGGTTCCTTCCAAAGTCTACTTCAATTCTATACTTCAAACGTCTCCATTGTCTTGCTCACAGTTCTTCTTGGTCTTTTGAACAGGAGTAGAGGTTTATCCCTTGTTTCCTGTTTAAGATTGGGTTCCTGGTTCCTTCCAAAGTCTTCTTCAACTCTATACTTCTAACACCTCTATTTTCTAGTTTACACTCCTCACCAATCTTTTGAACAGGAGAGGTTTATTCCTTATTTCCTGTTTAGGATTGGGTTCTTGGTTTCTTCTAATGTCAGTTTCCGCTCAATGGGCCTCACACTTGTTCTTTGCTATCCCAATATATGTATACACAGTAACCCTCAACTTTGAGTTGCTCTTTGGCCTTATATTAGGTGAACATTACTAAATAAAAAAACATATTTATAGATATTATGCTATTAAAAATGTTATACTCTTCAAACAACACACTTTCTTTTGAATAGAACTTAACATTTCTGCTAAACATTTGTGTAAAATATGATGTCTACACCTCAGGGATGTGCGTTGTGGTACAGTGGATATCGGCTCGGAACGAGAAACCGGGGAGCCGAGTTCGAATTCCAGTTGAATCCATTGTATTCACTTACGCGCAAATACCCTTGGGAAAGGTATTAATCCGTCTCTTCTTTCCAGTTATGGGTTAAATAACAGGACAGATTGGGTTCTATAGCCTTGGTCGGCAACCAGTCTACCGCAGAAAGCAATGGCAACCTACTGCGGGATAATCTTCTGCCCAGTCAGTCATGTCTCTTTCAAGACATGATCGCCCAAGCGTGTATCACGTATGGCACTTAACTAACTGACTGACACCTCAGTTCATGCTTTTAAGATAAACAGGAGGCAATGTATTGTAGGGAAGTTATATGTCTGGCTAAATAATTATAAACCCCCTAACATTTATATATATACGAAAATACTTGTAGAAAATAAGAAACAGCAAGCTGTGTAAACAACATGAGTATAAATGAGTATTGTTTATTATCTGGTAGAGAGTAGTTGTCACGCGGTGTTGGAGTCACAAGAGACTGTAATACAGAATAAATTGTGTGTTGGGTTCAAATATGGAACGGAATTCGACAGAATGATAAGATAAAGAATGAGCAAATTTGATACTGTCTTTCTTGTAGGCTTTTTATATTATGTGTGTACTGAGAGTCCAGATAATTTAGTTGGAGAAAATAAAAGAAGTCTGGAATTTTCTTACCTTGAATTTTGGTTAGGTATGTTAAGAAAGGACAACTGTGGCCTGAAAAATAATGGAACAGACATTTTGGTTAACCCTCATGTTGACTGCTGGTCTGATAGTGAAGGTGTTGTGTGTTTGTGTGTGGTAGAGGAGAAGAATGGAGTTGATTCTCATTGGTTTAGAAAGGGTGAATTGTTATTATTATTTTATTATAATTATGATAATAAATAATTATTTTATTATAATTATGATTTATTATAATTATTATAATTGTTATAATTATTTTATTATAATTATGACAGTAAAATTAATTTTTATTTATTTGCAAGTGGGCCAATGCTGTAAAAACAGATGGCAAAATACTTATATTGATATGCAGTCAAAAATGATGGCACCATATGTATTGATGCACCTACACTCTTACATTAAGACATAAGAAAAAAAAACAAAACAATCCAAACCCCTAAGCACAACAGAAGGGAAATATATATATATATATATATATATATATATATATATATATATATAAATATCTATTATGTTTAATCATGAGCCGTTCTAAACATCGTATTTTGGCTTTAATTTCAGGTGAAAATAAAGACAAAAATTCTCCAACATTTGGATAATTTTTTATTAAGTTGGTTCTAAGCTTTTGGCTCACATGAGCCATCTTCAGAGAGGTTACAAGGATGTTAACATAAAAACATCCACCATCAGGTGACGATTTTATCTTGTGTTGACAGAACAGTTACCAAAAATAGCAAATGCAGTTCGTAAATTTGTAATGCGGTTCTATGAACCAACTTAATAAAACTTAATAAAAAATTATTCAAACAGTATTTTGCAACAATTTTAATATCAACTTGAGATTTTTCTGATATTGATTATATAGCGAGAGAGGTCCTCTCTTAGGCTTGGAATGGCTGATGTGTTCGAGAGTAGTGTGCACCAGCACTGGTCAAAAAGACAGTTTTTTTCCTTGACATCACTATTATTTTAATTACCTTCACTCCTCAGTGATGTTTATTGCTTTAAAAAGTGACAATTAAAATTGGAATAAAACCTAAAAATATGAAAGTGAATTTACACATTTTTTTGTTCTTGAGAATTTAAGAGATATTATTTTTATATATTTACAATATTCTAAAGATTAATACAAATAAAACTAATGCAATGTAATATATATCATTTAAAAATTTATAAAAAAATAAATATGAAAACAATTTTTTATTCATAAATTTATAAATATTTACTAAATTATTATTATACATGAACCAATTATAAGGAACACCTTTCACCAGATAAGAAGACTGGACATATCTGCTACCTACCGCACACTCTTTCTGAGAGAAGAAAAAGAATGAGTCTTTTTTTATATATACTACTGATGTGCATTGTGGTGCATTGGATATCAGCTCGGAATGAGAAATCGGGGAGGCAAGTTCAAATTCCAGCTGAATTCATTGCATTCACGTACGCGCAAATACCCTTGGGAAAGGTATTAATCCACCTATTCCTTCCAGTTATGGGTTAAATAACAGGACAGATTGGGTTCTATAACCTTGGTCAGCAACCAGTCTACTGTAGAAAGCAATGGCAACCTACTGCGGGATAATCTTCTGCCCAGTCAGTCACGTCTCTGTCGAGACATGATCGCCCAAGCGTGTATCACGTATGGCACTCAACTGACTGACTGATTGTCATGCCATCTAGTGGGTATCTTAGTAGACAAGGTGGAGTAATTCCCACAAACTTTATATACAGGGTATTCACAGAGTCATTAGACATATAGAAAAATTTATTAAAATTACAGCAGAAACTGGATACTTTTGAAACATTTACATAATATGAACTAAATACTGAAGTTTATATCAGTCAGTCAGTTAATTTCCATACTTGATGCACACTTAAGCGATCATGTCTTGAAAGAGACATGACTAATTAGGCAAAAGATTTTCCCGCAGTAGGTTGCCATTATTTTTTGCAGTAGATTCCACCTCTTCTTAGTTTTTTTTAATGACTCTTTGAAATTGTCTGAAGATTTTGTGGATATCTTGTGTATATATATATATATATATATATATATATATATATATACTACCGGCCATAATAATTTAGGCCACTCCAGTTTTTAAAAGAAATGATGTATTTCATACTATTTTTAGTATTTATTGCCAAGTGGATAATTCTAAATGAAAATAGAATGTTTTTTTTGTTATTATTACTTTGCAAAATTTTACAAGGCAAGGAAACAAAGATGAACTCATCCGAATCACCCTAAATTTTCTTCATTCTTTCATTGATGAAACTGCAATATGAGAACTGGAGTGGCCTAATAATTATGGCCGGTAATATATATATATATATATATATATATATATATATACCAAATATCATAACTTACTAATAGTGAGTTACTCCTCACACCCTATATATATATATATATATATATATATAGGGTGTGAGGAGTAAATTGTTGCCATTTTATACTTTTAATTTCAATTTTTGTTTGTTTTTGATTTTGTTGACTGCAAAGTATAATAGGCTCAGTTGGGCAGCATCTGTGAGAAAAAGAGTGAAAATACAAAAACAAATGAAAAATGTAAAGTGAAATTAAAAATTAGGCTGCAATAGTTGTGGAAATGTTTGTTATTACTTTTCATTTGTTTTTGTATTTTCACTCTTGAGAGCAGTCAAGTTCGTTACAGTTATTCATATTTTAATAATCATCTATTGCTAATCACTGAGTTGATGTCAGTATTGCCCTGTTGGAGGTTTGCAGTATTTGGTTGCTGTTGTTAAAGTTATTTTAATATTAATAATTTTGTTAATGTTATGTTTTTATGTTTCTGACTGCAATTAAAGAATTACTCTGAAAATTTGATGTCCTTCATGCAACAAATAGGATTCATATAGAAATTTGTGCACTGGGGTGTAATGGATATCAACTCAGAGTGAGAAATCGGAAAGCCAAATTTAAACTCCAGTCAAATTCATTTCATTAACTTATGCACAAATACCCTTGGGAAAGGTCTTAATCCATCTCTTCTTCCTCCACTTATGGTTTGAATAGTAGATCAGAGTGGGTTCTGTAGTCTTGGTTGGCAAGATTTGGTTCTGTATACTACTGCAGAAAGTAATGGCAACCTACTGTAGTAAAATCTTCTGCCTAGTCAGTCATATCTCAAAAGTAACATGACTATCCAAGCATATAACATGTACAGTAATTAGCTGACTGATTGATTCTGTAAAACTACATCTTTGTTGCAACAAATTTTTTTAATCTCTGAGAAAATTCTTCATTACTTATTTTAAAACGTTAGTTTTTATAACATTATTCTGAAGTGAACTTTTGGTAACTCACTATTAGTAAGTTATGATATTTGGTATCTCACTATTAGTAAGTTATGATATTTGGTATCTCACTATTAGTAAGTTATGATATTTGGTATCTCACTATTAGTAAGTTATGATATTTGATATCTTTTGGTAACTCACTATTAGTAAGTTATGATATTTGGTATCTTTGTGTAAAGACAATATACAAAATGAATCCTTCAAATAATACACAAAAATGCTCTCAGAATAATTCTCTCGAGTAACTCACTCAGAAACAATCTCTTCAATGACACACAACACAGAATACATATATTCTGTTTTGAATATGGGTGTATGTTTGGGTGGAATAGATATCAGCTCAAAATGAGAAATTGGAGAGCCGAGTTCGCATTCCAGTCAAATTCGTTTAACTTACACAACTATCCTTGGGGAAGGTATGAATCCATCTCTTCTCCCTCCAGCTATGGATTGAATATCAGGACAGATTGGGTTCTATAGCTATGGTTGGCAAAGTATAGTAGGCTCAGTTGGGCAGCATCTGTGAGAAAAAGAGCACCATGACAGAATTCATTCCAGCAGAAATTTGGAAATGGTATGCTATACTGCTTGAAATTCATGTTGGAATTTCAGAGTGTGTTTGGGTGTCAATCTGAGGACAGTGCAGAGAATTCAGAAAGAGTTGGATGAGTCTAATGGTAATTACGAAGGTGTTTGGAATGGTCACTAGTTATGGTGACGTTTTGCCTTCATTCATTTTCCCACAGGGACTCAGACTCAACATGGAGGCCTACTACCCTGGGCCAATGGGATGGCTTTTGAAGACCCTATGTCTGGCAACTAGACTCTGCACCATGCCACACAAGCACAAGAACACAGTAATGGCTGTCAGACAATTTCTGCAAATACATCACCCCTTAGAGATGGCTACTTAACTCCCCAGACTACAACCCCCTTGGTTATTTTATATGAGAGACCAACAAAACTCAGTGTAACACCAAAGATGAACTGAAGGTAAGGATTATGGCTGCATTCACCAACTTAAACAAGGAGACCGTCCAGAAGAGATGCAGGAGATTCCAAAGTTGTCTAAAAGCCGTGGTTAAAGCCAATGGCAATTTTATTGAAAAATTTACTCTTTGGTATGTCAAAATATTCTTGTGTAATTTTGGATCTGCGTTGTGGTTCAGTGGATATAGGCTCGGAATGAGAAATCGAAGAGCCAAGTTTGAATTCCAGTTGAATTTGTTGCATTCACTTATGTGCAAATACCCTTGGGTAAGCTATTAATTCTTTTTCTTTCAACTATGGATTAAATAGCAGGACAGATTGACTTCTATAGCTTTGATTGGCAACCAGTCTACCACAGAAAATAACGGCAACCTACAGACTTCACTGAATTGAGTGCTGACTGTTTTTCAATATTGTCCAAGTTGCACTCCTTGCATCATTTAAAAACTCTAGAGTCCATTTACATTAGATCTCACAATCCTTCTCTTGTTATGTTTGAATGTGGTTGGACTTTAGTTCTTTTTATTTTTTTTTCCTTTGCTTCTCTCATTAGAATTCTTTTATTTTCTAATAAATTTCCCAGAAATTGAACTTGAGGAAATATGGGATGAAACCACTTGTTCATTTTAGTTCTTAGTGTTTAGAATGTCATCTAAACTCTGCTTATTCCTTGTGGTTATAAAATTTTGTACTACTAAGATTAAAGAATCTTTTCAAATATATATATATATATATATATATATATATATATATATATCATTTGTGTGTTTTATAAAAGTCTCTGTGAGAACAGTGTTTCATTTCCTGTTCCACCTTAATACTATTTACTAACCCACGTGGGAATAGAAATAAGACATGTCTCTTCAGAAATAATTTAAATAACATAATTTCTCCATGACCCCTGAAACAAAACATGAAACAGGGCAGCTAGATTGACACAAATCCAAGTTAACATACATGCTATATTGCTTCAATTTTACTTATTTCGCTAGAATTCAACAAAAGTTGATGTAAATTATTTTACATCAGTATTCATAGAAATTTACTTCTTAAAGAGCAGAGTCAATTTACGCTACTAGTAATCCAAAAATCTAAGCTTGATCGAACTGTTGGACTTTGGGTATAGTTGGTAACTGGATAATTTACAGACAGTTTAATTCATTCACTAGGCTGACTGTGAATGTCCTGCACATTTGCACATTGACAAAATTGATAAAATTACTACTAACAGAGAATTAAAAAAATTAAAAAATGTAAGTTCATTTATTTTTCTTTCTTTTTTCTTTTTTGTTACCAAATTTTTAACCATTATGAGTTTGCTTTTAAAAGGAAGAGTCAAAGGAGATTTTTTAATACCCTGTCCGCTGGTGTTCAAGTTTTAGCTGATACTTGTGAATGATGACTGATTATTTTTGGATTGATATTCATTGCTCTCTTCTGACTGAAGTTTTTTTTCTAATATTGGGAGTAAGATGAGAAATAATTGAAAAAAATACAAAGTTTAAGATAATTTATTTAAAAGAAAAATTTTTGAAGCTTATAAAAGTGGGAGTTGGGAGCAACCGAGGAGCCAGCCAAAATTTGGGTAGGGTGGATATCAACTGGTGGCATATTGACCCCTATGGATTATTTAATGCAGAAATTTAAATATTTGGATTTTTAGTTGGTTGATTTTGTTTAATGGCATATCAACCTCCATGGGTTATTTGGTGCCAAAATCTAAATATTTTGATTTTAATTGGTTGATTTTTTTCAGTGTCACATCAACCTCTATGGATTATTTAATGCCAAAATTTAAATATTTGGATTTTGGATGGTTGTTTTCATTTAACAACATATCAACCTCTATGGGTTGTGGTGATACTGAGCAAAAGTGATGGACCGGATGTTTACGCTTTCACAACCAAAAAGCAAATGACCAAAAGTTATTGCTGCGCCACCAGCTCCGTGCAGATGTTCCGGTTGAAAACTAAAAATTAATTAAATATTAAATTTCCAGTTCGCAAGCCTATGCGAATTTTATTTATCAGCCAACAGGAAGCCCAGAACCAAATACAAGTGTGAAATCCCAAATGAGCTGCAGTGATCCAAAAAGAAGATATAAAAAGCGGATAAAGAAAGCTTTGATGGGCAGACCGACTCAAGGAGAAGAGAGTAATTAATATCCCCTTGATCCAAGTCAAGTGGCTTACTACGCTTGCCTCTCTTACCTCTTTCCTTCTTCCCTGCCTCAAAAACTGCTTACTGACCTCAGGAGCGAATACATCAAAGACATTCCTTACTTACACACTCCCAAATTCCTAAACATTAATTCTCTTTCAGCATTTTATTGCCATGAACATTTTAACCTTCGTTGGACCTATATTTCAAGTATTACTTCAATTGAAAAAGCATTAATTGATATGTGTTATATATAAAATGTTATCTTTCAACTCAATTTGCTTTTCTTGGTTTATAACCTTTCTTTATGACTTATAGTGGGCTATCTACAACAAGGCCAAATTCCGTTAACCTGCAACAATATACAACTATCCTTCACTAGAACTGACTCTTCACTACTAACAGAAAAGAATAGATCAGCAACCCACTATAGGGTCATTTAATGCCAAAATCTAGATATTTTGCTCACAATTTTATGGCTTCAAATAAATATATATTCTAAATAGGTATTTGATTTTAATTGGTTGATTTTTTTCGTTAACCTGCAACAATATACAACTACCCTTCACTAGAACTGACTCTTCACTACTAACAGAAAAGAATAGATCAGCAACCCACTATAGGGTCATTTAATGCCAAAATCTAGATATTTTGCTCACAATTTTATGGCTTCAAATAAATATATATTCTAAATAGGTATTGTTGGTCACTTTACTTTAGGTAGGTATTGTTGATATTTTTTTCTTTATATAAAAATGTATTGTTGGTATTTTTACTATAAAAATGTATTGCTGGTATTTTTACTATAAAAATGCATTGTTGGTAAAATTTTACTATAAAAATATATTGTTGGTATTTTTATTATAAAGATGTATTTTTATACTTTCATAGTGTTTTGTTTTTGTTTGGAGGTTTACTATTTTACCATAGCTGGGACCCTAACAGGACCTACCACTCCAAGTCAGGATGGATTTTGGATAATAGCCATTAAGAGGTGATTCCATGCTCTTCAAACCTCCAGTCTCCCAATCAGATATCTTATATAATCATTGCACTTTATTTTAATGGAAAATGTGAGAGAAAATAGACACCAAGTGTTGCTGTTCTGAAGGTTGGCCTCAGCCATGCTGATAGGAGGCAAAATTAATTCTCTACAATGACTAAAAGATAATAGTTTCACTTTGGATCCATTAACATTTACAAGCAATTTCTTGTCCCAGTTAACAAATAATTGAAGAGCAGTTGCCAGTTTTACTTTATCGAATTTTAAGTGGATATTATTGTAAGTTTAGATGAGACTTTGTATTGCTTGTGATGTTATATTAGCTATTCAAAAACACCTAGTTTACATTGCAAGAACTGGTCAAAATAGTAGAATTTCTTTTCATTTCAACTGCTGATATTTTGTTTATTTTTAAGGCTATTTTAACAAAATTAGTATGTCAACAAAATTTAATATTCTGTCTTTATAAAGATTTAATTATTTCCTGTGTGTTAGGATTAGTTTTTATTCCACATCTCTCTTTAAATTATTTTACCATTTCAACAATGGCCACTTATTTTTCTGCATTTTCATAGTGGTGTCTTTCGGAATTGTTGTATTTTTATAGTGGTGCTGTTCAGATTTGTCACACTTAAAGTTGTGTGTCTCTACGCATATTAAGATAGTCCCATCTCAAAAAAAGATTCCTGTCAGTTTGCTAGGCTTAAGATAATTTTTGAAGTTGTCTTTTATCTAATATTACTAAGTTGAAAAATTTAGTGGATGAAGAACTAGAAAAATTTAACTCTTTCAAAAATAAGTGAAAATTGCACCTCCTTGTAGTGCAATCGCTCATCATTAATAATCAGTTGATTTCATTTCCCTGCATCCATGCAATTAGTGCACACAAATCCAAAAGGAAATATATTGCATTAATTTAGTGGAAAACTGTTGGATCATATGCATTGAAATTTGTATTGCTAACCAAGTGAATGAATATCACCAGCTGAACCATATTTTAAATCAGACTTGTTTCATTGATTACCAATTTTCAATCATTTTCTTATATTTCTTTAATGAATCATTTTAAAGTTGTATGAAGTCCTTACTCATTGTATTTTGTCCTGTCACACTTGAGTCACTTCAGCTGCTTTTATATATTTTCTTAAAAAAATCATTAAAGTAAATTTGTATTATAATAAAAAAAAAATGGTCATTCATTTCATTTACATTAGTGACTGCCAATATATTCTCTAATTCTCAGGATTTGAGGATTAAATTGAACATGTATTTACATTTGCTTTTAATAAGTGAAACTGGGTACCTTTTATAAAAATGAACAGAATATTATTTAGCTTAAGAATGTGGGTGCAGGAATATTAAAACTGGATATGTTTAAAAAATTTTACAGCATATCTTTTTTAGTTTAACTTTAGCATATATCCAAAAAAAATTGAAATGTAATTAAGTAATTTTCAATATGTAGTTTTTTAAATAATTTTATTTGAATAATAAGTTTGCTAATTCTAGGAATCAAATTCTATTTCGAAAGTTAAAATTAAATTGTTACATTTTCTTAAAACCAGTCAATACATTTTATTCTTCTTCAACTTTTGGTCATCTTTGTCTATATTTCTGAGATGAGGTGGTATTTACATTATTTATATTGTTTGAACTATCATCCTCATTTTTATTGCCATTATTGTGACTTTACGCCCTTTGTATGTCTTCAAAAAATGTAATTATCATCATACCCAGGACTAAATTTGTATTGAAAGACACTGTATTTATTTTCAATTTTTCTAGTTGAATTATTCTTCCATATTACATATGATCCATTATTGTACATAATTATGTTACAATAAAATCTTTATTTAATATGATAAATTGAGTTGTAGTAGAATGGAGGGTACAAGACCCCTGCACCAGCCCTGACTCCTGCACATTTCAAATAAAATATTAGAAAAGATACTAAATTTATCTATAATTTCAATTAATTTGCTTGTCCATCTGTCACACCCACTAAAACAGTCATATATTGACTGATCAAAACCAAATTTTGGGGAGAAGTGCAAACAGGTTGTGGGGGCGAGGTACAAAGTACAGTTAGTTTTACTAGGGTGCATACCTTCAAAATATTTTCATTAATCTTTTTTAAAATTAACTTGTATTATGTAACATACAAAATACATCCATTATTTTAAAAATATATAATGAAGAAGGGCATATTGAGGGCAAGAGAGATACGAGAAAGCTCAAGCCACCGAACAGACAGACTTGTGTGAATGAATGGCAGAAGTCTTAGCAAAAGTAGAAAAATTGCTAATAGTCCCTAATAGTAAGTTTTGAAAAGCCATAAGCTGTGTTAGAGGTAGTTTCACACAATACCACAAATTGCTACAAAACCAAAACATTAACCTGAAAATTCGAGTAATTTTCTTACATAGCATTGTTAGATGAAGATTTTCATATGGATGTCATGACTGGTGTAAAAAATGTTCAGAAATATTTAAATTGTCAGCTGTATACAATTGTTTTTTAAGAACAATCTATATATAAAATTCTGTGACTACTGTTCGTCCATCACACTTCTAAAATAGCCATACACTGACTGATTGAAACCAAATTTTGGAGAGAAGTGCAAACAGGTAAGGGGATACAAAGTTCAGTTGGTTTTTACGAGGGTGCAATAAAGTTTTATTCATTTTTTGGAAAAATTAAAAGTTTTATAGTTTAACATTAAAAAAATACTCCCACTATTTTAAAATTAATTTAATGATTAAAATTTTCTTAAAAATATTGTTTCCCATGAAACTAAATTAAAGAAATGATTAAACCATATCTGGTGCCCCTGCTATCCACCTGGGGGTCCTTGACAAAATCCAACAGAGAATCAGTAATGTAATCAATCCCAAATTGGCAACTCAGATACAGTCACTTTCTCACTGGCACAATGTGGCTTCCCTGTGTCTCTTCTACAACTACTTTCACTGCTTCTGCTTTGATGAACTTAGCTCTCTGGTGCCCCCTTTGTATGAATTTACTCGAGCCACAAGATTAGCAACTAGGTCCCACCCTTTTGCTGTGAAACCAATAAAATGTAAATGCAAATTCTACTCCAGCAGCTTCTTTTCTCACAGTTCGCCTGAGGAATTCCCTTCCATTTACTTGCTTCCTCAACAGCTACAATCTCCAAGAATTTAAATGTAAAGTCAATAGTCATCTTCTATCTCACTAACTTGCATCCTCTCTCTCATGCTTCTTTCTCCATCCACTCTACTCTCATCAGTATTCTCATCTCTCTCTTACCCACTTCCTGACACCCACTATAACCTGTCACTCTTTCTCATAACTTTCCTCTTATGTAATCCCTTGCACACCAGTGGCAGTAAACTGCCTTGCTTGGGGTGATATGATTATAAAAAAAAAAGGAAAGTAGTGTTTTTATCAAAGTATTTTCCTAAACATATCAGCTTATTTGAATTTCATCAACAAAAAAGTTAATGATAAATTCAACAATACTAAACATTGTGAGATTTCAACACCCTTATGTGTGCTGCAAAAAAATTCTTATTTCTAATATTTCTGTTGATATTTTTATTTTTTTCTAATTTGGTTAACACTAATTCTATGCAAAATCATGGTGGTACAATGTTACTAAGTGATTTTTTAAAAAATTTATAAAATTATTAACTGAAAGTGGTTTACTCTTTTATTGAAGCATTTTCTAAGGCAAGAAATCTAGAAGAAATAGTTATTTAATAAAAATGCAATATTGTTTTTAGCATATCTTTTCTTTAAGTTTTTGTATCTATAAGAATCCAGTTTCCAGTTTGCCCTGTGTTGGCAAGAACTATGAGCCAATCAAAAGGCCAAACCTGTCAAAAGCTGGAATTTGATTTCAGAAAGAAATATTTATGCATGGCCAGTTGTATGTTGCCTGCTCAAGAGTAAGAAATCCTCAGAATTTGTTTTATTTTTTTTTTGTTTTTGTTGTGAATTCTGGTTGAGAAACCTCACAAAATAATAAATAACAAAAGCAGATATGGATATAGAAAATGTAAGTTATATTGAACAAAAATATACAAACTGGAACACGGGTTAGTCAATTCAGGAATACTAGGAATACTATTAGTAGAATCAATATATACAGTTTTGTCGTGAAAAAGTATGTCCGGGTAATGAGTCTATATTCAAACAACTCTAACTTACTATGCACCAACTTACTGACCAACTAAGTGACTCTACAACTGTACAACTACTCTTTACAACTACTGCCATTCTCTGTATAGGCAGGATTATATGTGCACATCAGGCGAGTCCATTCTTATGTGCAAAAAGGGGTGCTCCTCAACAGTTTTTAAAAAGGAAAAAAAGAAATCTTCTTAATAAATATTGTTTACTATGTAGTTCTATAAATTAAATCAAATGTAACTCAAAGTCTAGTCATCCGCTTAATCTACAACTCAGCTTGTAAGGCTATTCTGTTTTTCAACAACAACTATTTACAGGTTAAATTCCAACACAAATGCCCTATTATATATAGAAAACAGATTTTAGATGTGCTCAAATTTACCCTTTCATTTAACTTATTTTCACAATTTCTTCTATCTGCTGCTGTGAACCAAAAATGTTCAACCATACTGGATAGCACACAGCTAACTAACTCTATCAACACTCAAAAATACACCATTTCAAAACTAACTCTCTTCAAACAAAAATAAATCAGTTTATAAAGGTGACAAATTATTTCATTGGCCAAGACAGTGGCAGAGGATGAATTATTTGCATAAATTAAAGTCAGTCAAAAAATAATGTAAGCTAAACAGCAGACTGCACAAAAAGCATGGATCCATGTCAGACTGCACAAAGGACATGAATCCATTTTGGGGGGTAAGAGGTTTTCTCCTCATTTGTCACATACTGTTTCTGAGTGAGTAAAAATAGAAAGAAATCAAAAATAGACAGAGAGAAGGTTTATGTCTTCCTTGAAAGAACATCACCTAGTGGTCATCCTGGCAGACAAGGTAAAACAATTTCTATATGTCTTTTGGGTTTATCCTTTGTCTTCTGTAAAATTAGGTCTCTGGTTCCTTTAAATTCATTCCAATCTGATTTCTTCATTTTGGATGGGTTGGATTGTAATCTGCATTAGACAATTCAGATGATATGTCCACCTATTGCCCGGTTTATACTCCTCTCCGGTTTATCTATCTATCTATCTATCTATCTATCTATCTATCTATCTATCTATCTATCTGGTGTAATTTATCCATTACACCAGATAGATAGATAGATAGATAGATAGATAATGAACAGGTTGTGATAGATAGATAGATAGATAGATAGATAGATAGATAGATAGATAGAGGATGCGATGGGTAAATTGTCACCGTTTTATGCTTTCAATATTACATAGGCAATTTATTTATTTTTTATTTTTTTGACTGCATGGTATAGTAGGGTCAGTTGAGCACCATTTGTGTGAAAAAGAGCACTATGACACAATTCACTTTGCCCAATAAGAACATTTCATAGTGTTTTGGTATCAATCTGAGTGTCAGTGCAGAGGATTTGGAAAGAGTTGTATGAGTATAATGATGATTAAGAAAGTACAGCAGCTCAGAAAACTTACTCTAATCATTCTAGCAAAAAAAAAAAAATTCCTGAATTTGTTGGTAAGGGCCTCAGACTCAACACAGAGGCCTACATCAAGTACCTTGAAAAGGTAGTGCTGTTCTGAGACAAGAAGGTGGCTACTGGAAGACCCTATGTTTGGCAACAATACTCTGCACCATGCTACACAAGCAGAAGTACCCAGTCATGGCTGTCAGACAATTTCTGTGACCACATCACCCCTTACATATGGCCACCTAAATGCCCAGACTGCAACCCCCTTGATTATTATATGTGGAGTGCAGTTTAGCAAGAGACCAACAAAACGCCTTTTATCACAAAAAGATGAACTAAAGGCAAGGATAATGGCAGCATTCACCAACTTAAGCAAGGAGACTGTACAGAAGAGATGCAGGAGATTCTGAAGTTGTCTGGAGGCTGTGGTTGAAGCCAATATGAATTTTATTGAATAAATTTACTCTTTCAAATTTCAATATATTTTTGTGCAATTTTGGGAAATATATCTGCTAAAATGAGATATCACTATTATTTTTTTATTTTGTGTGATTTAGTTGACAATTTATCCATTACACCAGACAGATAGATAGATAGATAGATAGATAGATCACATCACTCAATATGTTCAAGACCTGACATATAGATGGTGCCACTAATAAAAAATCCTTATGATTTTTATGAAGTACTAACCTGACAAAATTTGGGCTCAATCAAATTATTAGTTTACAAATTACAGTTATTTATGTGAAGATACTGCTGCAAATTTTCAAAACAATGGAAAAATCTGAATTTTGTGTGTTGATAAAGCATTGCTTTCTGATAGAAAAAAATACTGATAAGTGTTATTCTGACTCTGCTCCATCAGAAACAATGGTTAAGAGGTCGTATGCTGACTTTAAATGCAGTCGTACTGACACAAATGATGCTGATTACTCAGGTCACCCAAAATCGGCAGTTGTCCCGAAAACAAAAATAATCCACAAACTCATTTTGGCTGATCGTAAATTGAAGTTGTATAAGATAGCAGAAAAGTTGAACATATCAGAAGGTGGTGTATTCACTATTTTGCATGAACATTTGTCTATGAGAAAGCTGTGTTCAAAGTGGGTACCGCATTTGATCACAGTCGATCAAAAACAACAGCGTGTCAACAATTCAGAGTGTTGTTTGCAACTGTTTCAATACAACAAGAAGGAGTCTTTGCATAAATATGTGACAATGAAGGAAACATGGATCTACCACTTCACTTCGGATTCAAATCAGCAGTCAACTGAGTGGACAGCAGTAGGTGAAAGCCATCCAAAGTGACCAAAGATGCAGACATCAGCAGGCAATTTTGTATTTTGGGATGTGCAAGGTACTTTGTTCATTGATTACCTTGAGAAAGGAAGAATCATCAATAGTGAATATTATATAGTGTTATTGGTACGTTTGAAGAAAGAAATTGTCAAAGTGACATAAGATGCAGACATCAGCAGGCAAGCTTTTGGCCTCTGTATTTTGGGATGTGCAAGGTACTTTGTTCATTGATTACCTTGAGAAAGGAAGAACCATCAATAGTGATTATTATGTCGTGCTTTTGGTGTGTTTGAAGGAAGAAATTGCCAAAAAATGGCCAAAAACGAAGTAGAAAAATGGATCTTTCACCAAGGCAATACATCATGTCACACATCGATTGTAATGATGGCAAAACTACATAAATTGCACTTCAAATTGTTTTCACATCCACTCTATTCTCCAGATCTGGCCCCCAGTGACTACTGGCTGTTTGTAGATCTCAAAAGAATGATCCAAAGAAAGAGATTTGGCTCCAATGAAGAAGTGATATCGGAAACTGAGGTGTATTTTGAGGCCAAAAACAAGTCATTCTACAAAAAACGGCATCAAATTGTTAGAGAAGCGTTGGAATCAGTGTATTGCTCTAGAAGGAGACTATGTTGAGGAATAAAGTCTAATTTTTCTTATAAGTTGTTGTTTTATCAGCTAATTATTATTGAGTGATGTGTTAGATAGATAGATAGATAGATAGATAGATAGATATAAACAGACTTCGATAGATAGATAGACAGATAGATAGATAGATATAAACAGACTGAAAGATAGATAGACAGATAGATAGATATGAACAGACTTCGATAGATAGATAGACAGATAGATAGATAGAGAGAAACAGACGGACAGATAGATAGATAGATAGATATAAATACATAGATAGATAGATAGATAGATAGATAGATATAAATACATACATAGATAGAGAGAGACAGATAGATAGATAGATATAAACACCCCCCAGATAGACAGACAGATAGATAGATAGATATAAACAGATAGATAGATAGATAGATAGATAGATAGATAGATAGAATGAATGAGATAGATAGATAGATAGATAGATAGATAGATAGATAGATAGAAACAGACGATAGATAGATAGATAGATAGATAGATAGATAGATAGATAGATAGATATAAACAGACTTCGATAGATAGATAGATAGATAGATATAAACAGACTTCGATAGATAGATAGATAGATAGATATAAACAGACAGATAGATAGATAGATAGATAGATATAAACAGACTTCGATAGAT
>JBBBDQ010000891.1:790000-817500 GCA_037127315.1 Ascarosepion bandense | reverse complement strand
GATAGATAGATAGATAGATAGATAGATAGATATAAACAGACTTCGATAGATAGATAGACAGATAGATAGATAGATATAAACAGACTTCGATAGATAGATAGATAGATAGATAGATATAAACAGACTTCGATAGATAGATAGACAGATAGATAGATAGATATAAACAGACTCTCGATAGATAGATAGACAGATAGATAGATAGATAGAAACAGACGATAGATAGATAGACAGATAGATAGATAGATATAAAACAGACTTCGATAGATAGATAGATAGATAGATAGATAGATAGATAGATCAATTAAATTCATAGCAAATGTGTCATCAGCTAACTATGAACTTGTGAAAATGTTATTCTTACCAAATCCAAAGTCTTGGGCCATACACAAAAACTTAGTAGAAATTGCAAGACACAAAAATAGTTGCAAAATTGTAAAACACAAGACAACCAGTGCATAGAATTTTAAAAGGAAAAACGCATTTATTTCCAGTTTATAATTGCAAAATAAGGTACAAATAAAGGATCACCAGTAAAAAAAAATGGGAAAAAATTGCAACTCAAGAAAATACAAGGATTTTTACAAATGATAAAAAGAGAAAATAATAAGGCAGTAAAAAAATAAAGGTGCAACCACCTTTGATACAAAATCGAAAAGAACTACTTTCTGATGATTGAATATGAACATTTTCTCTTCTTGAAAATTCCTTGAAACTATGACCCTTTAATGTTCGATTGCTTATCTGAAACAAGCTACTGAAATTTCAAATTTGTAAATAAATTCCTTATCTTGTTTCATTAAAAATAATGTGTGTTTCTTTGTCATTTGCCCTACATACTTCAAGGTCTTTTCTAAACCACAGATTTTTCTGTAGACCAAGTACCCAGACTTTAACCTAACTAAAGATTACTTTTACTCCCTTTTTACTGTTTTGAATTTGTGATGAGTATGAAATAATAATAATTCCCTTTATTCACTACCTTTAAATTCAAGTGAGATGAGGAAACAGATGGAAAGAAATTCACAAGCATATGTGAAATTTTCTTTGGACCAATGAAAACCTTGTTTTTGTGGTAAATACAAAATAAAAATAACTCTCTATTTTTGAATTTGAAAGCCAGTATGAATATCTATTTTTTGACCAATAGAAAAAGAAAAGGATTACCTCTGTGCTGAAGAAAAAACAAATGCAAATTTCATGAGCTTATGTGAAATATTTAATAACCAATGAAAAGAAAGTGAACTACAGAAAACAACAAATTGAACTTTCAATGACCCATGTTATGTTTCTTCTTGGCCAAAAATGTGTCAACCATGTGACTGAGTTGGCTACATATTTCACATTTTTTTGATTGGTCAATCAGAGAGACATGGAGGCAGAGAATACTCAACACAGCAACAATGAAACAAGAGATTTTTCAAACCGCTGATCAAACACAACTGTCCAAGCAACACACATTCGGACTCCCTCACCTTCTCGCATGCTGCTTTCTTTATCTCTCCTTCTTTCTACTTCATCTACTCACCGTCCACAACAGAAAGAGAGGAACAAAGACTACTAGTATTTGTTGTTACACACAGCAAAACATAGACTTAATTTTTTTTTTTTTTTGCACAAGTCACATTTTGCTAAAACAAACTCTTAATTCTTTTGTGATGATACCGAGCAAAGCAAGGGACTGGATGTTTGCACTCTCACGACCAGAAAGCTAATGACCAAAACTTGTCTGTGCACACCGGCTCCATGCAGATGTTCCGGTTGAAAACTAAAAATTAATTAAATATTAAATTCCAGCTTGTGAGCCTACTCAAACTTTATTTATCAGCCAATGGGAAGCCCAGAATCAAATACAGATGTGAATTTCCAAATGATCTGCTGCAATCCAAGAAATAAAAAGCCATACAGAGAGACACAGAGAGACACAGACAGACAGACCCAGACAGACACACACAGACAGACAGACCCAGACAGACACACACAGACAGACAAGTATAATTGGTATCTCCCTTGACCAAAATCAGGCAAATTGCTATGCTCACCGCCCTTCCCTTTCCTTTTCTTCTTCCTGTCTCAAAACTACTTACTGACCATCAAAGACATTCCTTATTTGCAACACTCCCACATTCATAAGCACAAATTCTCTTTTCAGCATTTTATTACCATTTTAATGTCTGTTGGACTCATACTTAAAGGATTACTTTAATTGTAAAAACCTTAATTGATATGTGTATATATAAAATGTTATTTCTAAACACAATTTGCTTTTCTTGATTTATAACCTTTTTATGACTTAGAGTAGGCTATCTACAACAGGCCAAATTCCTTTAATCTGCAACAATATACAACTACTCCCACTAGAATGGATAACCCACTATACTTTAAACTCTTTACAACACTTTCTCTAACATTTTCAGTTTCATACATACAATTTGATGTTATGCTGTTTGATAAATAAATTTTCATTTATTTATACAAACAAGACAGTATTATCTTTACAAACTTCTGATAATTTTAAACTGTGAGAAGTTTGCTTATGTTTAGTCTTTGAGCTAAGAAAAAGAAAAAAAAGAAAATAGTGATCCTATGAGAAATACGTTTTGATATAAAATAAAGAAAAACTTTAATCAACAAGAGAAGAGTGTCTGAAATTATGTGAAAAGATTAATTTCTGTTCATGCCTTCAGCATTCAAATTTTGCCAAATTAATCACTAATTATATTACTGGTCATAACCAAACACTTGCTTCTTCAAAGAACCTTATTTAACAATCCAAGAAAGTTAAGTATTCTCTCTTCATCTACTTTTGAACATATGCAACTGTACATTCCTTTCAGAAATGACAAAATTACTTATCTTTGTTTTAAACATTTTTCAGTATTATTTTGTGTCAGATGATTTAATCTGTTGAATGAACCTTTCCTTTTCATGACAGTTCATTGAAACTACAGACTTAAAAAATTTCTGATTTAATTTCTTGAAGCGAGCTACTGTCACAACTTCAAATGTGTAAATTCGGAAATAAATTCCTTATTTTGTTCTGTTACAAAGACCCATGTTTTTCCTCATCATTATCTGCTTTTATTAACCTTTTCAACATAGGTAAATCAATTGTTCTTTTTAACCTCCAAGCCTACATAAACTCATGTAGATATGTTTGTAAATACAAATGATTTATTTAACAGGCATATCTATGTTTTCTTAGTTTTTATTTTATTATTGTTTGGAATTTGGGCGTTCGAATTTTTAATATAAAAGAACTAGAAAAATGAAGTTCCTCCACGTTTCCTTTTTCATTAATCATTAGAAAGTTTCTTTAAATTCTAAATTGCTAATTGTATTTTTTTTTTTTTACTTTCGATTATAATTCATCATCATAATTTCACTTATATATTTATTTATATTTAAAAAAAAATAGGAACAATTTGTAAAGGCAGAATTACAGACGGAAAATTATGATCTCTTTTGTTCTAGGGGAATAATTTTGGTAACAACTGATATTAAATGAGAATTAAGAGAGCGCTAGCAAGGCAGAGTTATCTAACCTTGGTTCTTAGTGTTTCCACTAGGCCAGCCTCGGTTCAGATCGCCAGGTGTCGTCGTACCAGCAAGATGGCGCAAGCGGTGAGGCAGCAACTTAACCAGTTGGCTAATATGTCTCATTCTGGGACTTCTCATAAAGATGTCACAGAACGGTAAGATTAGAGCCATATCTATACCTACCAAGCATGTTTAAGTCTTTAACTTAAAAATTGTCAGCTATTCTTGCCAGTATATAGTTTCCTTTCTTTCACCTTCTCCAGCGATTAAAAAAAATAATAACTTTGTTGTTTTTTTTTTCTGAATGTGGATATGAGTTCATTGGTTTGTTAAAGTATATCAATTTATGTTTGTTTTAAAAATTATTCCTCTATTTTTTTAATTATATGAATAATTAGTTGACGATCCTTTATGGCTTATAGGTTAATTATTTGTTTGTAAACGTTATTTTTATATAACAAAGTAGCAAATAATTTTTTTTTTTTACCAAAACATAAACTATTATTGAACAATTGAAGTTGAGTTTCTCAACGTTTTTTTTTGCTCGATTATTTTTTAAGAAAATCTTTTATATTAAAAACAAAACAAAACATCAAAAGCCGGTTCAGACATTAATTTTTCTTTCCAAATTTTAATATTCTTTTTCTTCAAAACGTTCCAGTTTCCTATAAATTCATTGTGATTTTTCCCTCAACCCACTCCGAAAGCAAACCCAAAAAACGCAATATGCTCATACGACAAAAATGTAAAAAAAACAACAAATAATAATAATGAAAATCGAAATCTGGAGTGTGATTTTTTTTTCTTTGTATATATTATCGATTAAGCTCTCAGATTATGAATTAAAAAAATTTAAGAAAGCACGTCATATGAGCAAACCAAAATCAGATTGTTTTGAGTGTGAAAAGTGGGGATTATTTACAATATCAAATTGGACCCCCTATTAACTTCCATAAAATTTTTAAAAATATTTTAGTATTCGTGATCTAGTGTTTTTATTATGGAAAATTTTTTTTTGATCTCTGCTTATTATTTAAAAAAAAATTCACTCTATAAGTGAAAGCTTGCTGCTAAAAAGTTTTCTAATGATTTTTCTAATTTTACTACCTAAAATTTGACTAAAATTAAAGAAAAAAAATGTAATTTGATTTAAAGATTAAATGAAAATTTTCAAAGTTGAGAAAATGTTAAATGGATATTATAAATAAACCAATTTATTTTTTGAAGTTAATAATTCACATGGAATGCAATTTTTGTGTATGTGTAAATACTTTTCATTTCACAAAAAGCACAGATACTCAACTTTAATTACATAGGCAGATATCCAACAGTGCAACACTTTGATTTGAGCCAAAGTAGATAATCTGGTAGTAGGCAAAGATGTCAGTTCAATAACCCTTTCGCTTTTTATGGGTACTATGCTAGTTTTAAAAATGTATTGGTTATTATCACTATGGAGGAATGAAAATTAACAATCAGATGTTAGAACAGATAATTTTTTATCATATATTTATGAATAAAGATTAAAACAAACCTTTAAGTTGATCTACTGTTATTATTTTCATTATATGGGAAATAGAGATTATCAGTTAATTCTAAAAAGGTTATATTGCATTGTGGAATAAATTGATTGACAATGTCATTTTACTTGTCAAACAAATTTAAATTCCAAATACGCTAAAAAATAAAAAATGGCAACTGTTATTAGTTTTTAATTAAACAGCAATAGTAGTTTTGTCAAATTCCACAAGGAAAACATCATCGCAGTGAATAGTTCTGTAAATGTTAAAAAGGGGATGGATTATAATAAAAAAAATCTTTAAAACTCTACAAATTTTAATAGATTTTGGAAATAAATCAAAAATTATTTAGAACAACAAAAGAAAGGAAGTTGGAGAACAGATTTTTTTTTTTTTTAGTAGTAAAGTTTGCCCACTATAAGGCCCAAGTGTCATTTAAGGTAAAGGGTTATAGTCAACAACAACAGTAATGCTGAATGAGGAGTGTGATATGACTTGAAAGTTAGGTAGTAAGAATTGACGCTTGACTTGTGGAGGTCAAGATTGACTTGTTCAGTAAAATAATCACATTCTGATCCAGAAAGTGGCAATTCTGGGAGGGGGAATCTAGGTGGACCTTTCTTATATTTGGAACATGTAGGAAATGAAGATGTTTATACTATGAAAGCTGCATGGTGTCTCTTAGCTGTAAAAGTTTCAACTGATAGAAATAAAGACTGGAGCTCATATGAACATGGAAATCGCACTAAAGCAGTGACAGGCTTGCAATGTCATGCATGTGGTAAATCAGACCATGTATATGATTTTTAATTCTGGAAAGTAAGAAGTAACTCCAACAGAGATATGATTGTCACAGTGAAATCCTTCAGTTTTGGTCTGATCTGATTCTTGTAAAGGTAAAATATGACAAGAGGAGTCCACTACTTCCTGTAACGATAGAATGAGCTGGCCATTTTCCTGGTAACTTTGATATCCATATCATCATCAGCTTGAATGTAGGAGTTCTACTTGAGCTCTTGAAGTGAACTTTAAATCAAGGAGAACTGTTTATCAAAATTGAAAAAAAAAAAAAAAACCCAAAAACTCTGGATGATATTGGTGATGACAAAATGATAGTAGTTTGGTTAACATATGAAAGAATTTTCATCAGAATGACTTATTGCCTCATCAACTTTAACCAGGGATTAATAATGGCCAAATCACATTGAAACATTGGTTCCCATATGATTACCAAAGTTAAGCAATGTCATGCCTGGTCATTACCTAGATGAGTGACCACTTGGGAATACCAGGTGCTGTAAGTTTGGATGTGCAAGTGGTGTTATAGATAATGGCTCAGAATTGTTAATCTGAGTGCAAAGTTCCAATTCAAGTTGGGTTTCTTATATTCGCTTATATTGCAAATACCCTTGGGAATGGTATGAATCCACATCATCTTCTCCTGCTAAGAGGTAATTATTATGACTTGTATTACTAAATCATTATCACCAAATTCTTGTACTCTAAAAATATTATCTACCTCTAAATAATCTGCAAATGGCTGATAAGCCATAAAATACAAATCATTTAACCAAAGATCATCTCTGTCAATCTCTGCATTTGCCTTTTACCTCTTCTGTTTACTCTGTTATAGAGAGTCATTACAAAAACAGTTTCAATTATTTATTATTATTTAAGATATTGACATTCATCAAGTACCATATTCGCAAGAAACTCTTTTACAGTAGTTTTACAAAGTAGGTAACACTGTGTAGATAAAACCGCCCTAGAGCAAATGTACCTTCTGTTTTGCAACAGCAAAAGGGACCAGAATTTTCATTCCACAGTCCATCTTAGTTTATAATAGATTGCAAAAAGTTTGAGACCTTCGATTGGTGTGGGATCAACTTCCAGTAGCAAGTAAAGCCAAGAACTCGTCCTTGAATGAGAGCAAATATTTGATTGATCCACACATTTTCAACAAGTCTCCGATATTTGTTGAAACAGACAGTGATGAAGATGAGGGTGAAATGCCTCTCATGCGAAGAAGCATAACATGTAAACAGCTAGGGTGTCTAGTGTGTTGGGAGTGAATTGCTTTTCTTTTTTTTTTTTTTTTTTTCTAGTTTGCTCCTCTGGGCTTGATTAGTCCTTACCACTAGCCAAGTTGTGTTCTGTTAATGAATTGGGATTTTGGGGAAACTGTCATTGATTAATGCAGGTACGCACTATTGACACATTAGAATAGCAATGGTTGTATTAATTTGTATGACTTGATGCCTGAATTAACTAAGCAAATTGAACAATGAATGCAAACATTTGGGGGTAATTTTTGACCGTTTTGATGAAGTGATCACCAACAAGATTTTAAAAATATATCTATCCCAACTTAAGTAAATTGGCCCAATCATAAAAAAAATGGGTGGGAGGAAGCAGTTACATGATATAAAAAGTTAAACATTTTGTATTAAACCAATAAAGCTTTAAGCAGCACCAGGTTTTCCATGCCAAGTAAGAATTTAGCAAGATACCTGCAAGTGCTGTTGAGAAGGCTTTTTATCTAATTGAATTAAGCAATATTTGTCTATACTTCTCAGGTGATGTAGTACTTACACTGTTTGGACTTTTATTCATATCTTTATTGCCATGTTTACAGCATTTCGGCTGGTGTATGCTCTGGCCTTCTTCAAGTGCTAGGAATTTCGAACTGAACCCCTTATTTCTATCACTGGGTCTTCAAGGACACCTGGTAGATATAGGCGTAAATATAGGCGTTGGTTTGTTCCAAAGAGTTGTGAGTTGTAGCTACAGCAGTGGTGAATTAGGAGAGTTGAGTTAAGGGAAGATACCTACATGGCATCCGGAAGTAGCATCGCACATGGAATGAGAATGATATACTCCAGTGATCGAAAGAAAGGGTTTGATTCTGTATTCTTAGCATCTGAAGAAGGCCAGAGTGTACAGTGGCCAAAATGTTGTAAACATGACAATAAAGATGAGAACAACAGTCTGAACAGTGTAAATAATGTGAATTAAGCAAAATGTATTTTCTTACTGTTGTACAGTGACATTTTCAAACACACTTTAAGAAATTCTTCCAACTGTATAATCCATATTTGATATAGTCAGATATGAGTACACATGTTGAGTATTTGTAAGATGCTGAAATAAATTTCTAAAGTTTCATGACAAAATGTATCATAAGTGTCAATATCTAAAATAATTTCAATTTAATGAATTAAAATTTTAAAACTATTTTTAATAACCCTGTATTAGTCCAAGAAAGTTCTAGGTCCAATCAAGAAGACTAGACTCAAGTCTTGAAATGTATATACTATTCCAGATATTCACTTGAAATTCAACACACTTGGTACATTTAATTCTCAAGTTTCTTTAACTCTCTCAAGAAAAAATCGAAAAATCCAAAAGTTTTTCAGGTGCTGATATGATTTGCCATAAATGGAAAATTTCAGAAAGCAGTGGGAAGGTTTCTAGGCAATGTGCAGCTGTTATAAGTGACCTCATCTGCTCTGGGTGGTTATTCTCCAACCCAGCTATGTGGTCACCAATTTTTTTGTTAGCGATCCTTACAGAAACACCTTCATTTATAGATTACTTATCAGGCGCTTAGCTAATATATTGAAAATGTCAAAAAGTCCTACAGATACCCATATGCATAATGAAAAGAAAAAAAAAAGCATTATGTTTATCGATATTTTATACATGTACAGAAAGTACAAAACATGATTATTTTTTAATGTGAAATTGTAATTTCACCACTTCAAAATAAATGTGTTTCTTACATGACTAGTGCCATTATCTGTATGTACACACAATGTTTTATAAAACTAATTTCAAGGTATATTCTATTTATATAAAACTACCTTCAGGGTATATGCATAAGCTATGTTGTAAAATGGGATATTATTTGTGCTTTGGTTCCATTACCAAGATGTGTTATGAAATGTAAAGGGATATCATGTTTATGCTTGCATTCCATTTCCGAGTAGCTTCATTTTATAGATGTTATATACAAACAAAGTATTCCAAAAATCTCAAAACCAAAGTACTTCCAGTCCTAAGAATTTTGGATAAAGGATTCTCAACCTGTATTGACTTTTGGGAAATTGGTCATTCTCCCAAACATTTTAGCAAATGATTTATTTTCACTACTGATTTTTCATCATGCAGCTGTATCATTGAAAGTAATTAAATGGACACTTAAATCTTACTCTAGACTTATAAGCTTATGATGACTTGAATGTAATTTGTTCGCAATGCATAACTAGTTGGTCTTTTTTTAATTTTATTTGTTTTTTTAAGTGGTATTTATTATTTTTTAATAAATTTTGAAAAAGAAAATTTACTTATAATTAATACCAATTTATAATGACACTGCCATAATGTCTTAATTATATATACTAGAAAAACCTGTGAAGATGTCATGATTTTCCAATTTTAATTTTCTAATGAATCTTAATTCTTCAGTTAATGAAAGAATAAGCTCATTTCTGATTCTATGACAATACAACATTTGTAGAAATTCCTCTATCACATTGTTAAATATTGAGCTGGTTGTTATTTTAATAAGTTGCTTTCTGCGGTAGACTGGTTGCCGACCAAGGCTATAGAACCCAATCTGTCCTGTTATTTAACCCATAACTGGAAGGAATAGACAGATTAATATTTTTCGCAAGCGTATTTGTGCGTAAGTGAATGCAAGGAATTCGGCTGGAATTCGAACTCGGACCCCTGATTTCTCATTCCGAGCCGATATCCAATGTACCACAACGCACATCCACTTTTTATATATAGTCTCTTTAAAAACTAAAGATGAGACATGAGGTAAAAAAGAAATTCTACTTGAATAGATTTTCATTCATTGACTTAAAAAAAAAAAAAATGATCTATTTTAAAAAATTCTAAATATGTCAAGAATTTGTTACAGGCAAAAAGACTTTATATGAATATTTTCATAATTCATTCAAGTAGCAATCTTATGGAATTGTTATATTTTGGTGTGACAAAGGAAAACCTGTTACATTGAATTTTGTGTAAGAATAATGTATCTTTCAAAGTGTTATACTGTTAAACAAACATCCATACTAGACACGGGAGAATGTGTAGGTACTGAAAACATGACTACAATGACTATGCAGTTTTGTAATTAGTATGTGTAAATAAAAATACAAGCAAAGATACAATGAAATTAAAATTATTAACAAATGTATAGCACAAAACATGCAAAAGTATTATACCTTGTATAAAAAAATGTAATTTTATAATAAAAGAAATCTTTATTAAATTTTTAGTTCATATTATTAACCCATGAGTTAGATTATGTTTAATTTGTCAAATTTAAATTTTTTTTTTTTAAATTTCCAGATATAAAGCCATTTTAGAATCAACAATCAAAACTCAAGGAGATGAGCTGATTCCATCGTTACACGCTTTTGTTGAGGCCTGTAAGTAATCCCAGATTATTTATTTGGATGTCTAAATGAAAACTGAATCACTTAAAATTTCCAATGTATCTTGGTTGATTGTACAAATCATATTGAAATCCTATTGGTGTCATACCAATGATTTACAAACTAGTATTTAAAATTTTATTTTCAAATTTTGATTTTTTATTGGAATAAACTTAGAATTTATTTTAAACTGAAAATCTGAAAGCTAATCAAACCTTTTTGACCATATTAATAATATATGAAACTACTATTAACATTTGTCATTCATGCACATATTTAAAGATGTGTGTTTGTGATAGTTCTATCAACATTGTCACTTGTAGACCATGTCTGTGTGAAAAACAAACTATTGTAACAGCCTAACAATTTTGAAGCTGAATTTGTGTTAAAGTCTCAGTTGTCATTTTTCAGAGTCAGAATACAATAATCAAAGTTATGTCGTCTAATTCTTTGCTTTTTGTCCATAAGATAAATCATTTTAAATGTTAAAAAAATCTCCATAAGTAGTACCAATGTCAATTCAACCTGCCAGGCAATATTTAACTTGTCCATGCAGTGTTTAGTTATTTCAATCTGTTGAAACTCACCTGCTTTGTTTTCTTTTTTTGCAATAAACTGCTTTCTGTCAATTGGTCTCTATGCAATAAACTGGAAAAAAGAGGAATCTTTTAGGCAAAGAGATGTATGGATGGTGTAATGGATTGTGGCTTGAAATGAAAAATCAGAGAGACAAGTTCAAATTCCAGTCAGGTTCACTTATGTGCAAATACTCTTGGAAAAGTTATGAATCCATATCTTCTCTTCAGTTATGGATTAAATGGTAGGACTTGTATCTGGAAAAATCATTGTTATTCTCAAAGGAATTATTCACTTGCAAAAAAAAATGTTCTTAATCCAAGATATGTTTTGACCATAAATACACAGAGGTTAATAAGTTTTAAAAAAGCAAATCCAGTTGGCAGCCAGAATTTTAAGAGCATAAAATATGAAGATGACCCAGTGTTGATAGCAGACATTGGAAGGAAACTACAAGAACTCCTACAGAACGTAAAATGGTAATAAAGGATTATACATCAATTGCAAGAAGACAGTGCATGGTGGTTGGTAAAAGAAATAACCCAACAAGCAAATTACAAATTGGACATACTGAAATGAAACAAGTACAACAATTTAAAAATCTGGAAAGTGTTTCAACAGTGGACAGAAAGTGAAATACTGAAATCTTAAGATGCACTGGCATAGCAAAGAAAATGCCTTCCTAAAGCTAAGCAAAATATGAAGAAACAGACAAATTTCATTAGAAACAAAGAAAAGAGTATTGAACAGTAAAATGATATCATTCCTCTTACATGGCAGTGAATGCTGGACAATGTCCTCAGAGGAATAAGAGACTTGAGGCAAGAGAAATGTGGTTCTATGTAAGGATGCTGAGTATACCATGGATCAAAAATATCTGAAATGAAAAAGTTTCAGACGAAATGTTAACAAAACATGAGGAAAGAAGGCTTGGAAAGTTTATTATTCACAAGATATATTGAAGGCAAAAGAGACAGGAAAGCAATGCTTAACCTACCTGGTGAGCTTAATTGAACTGTGGAACAGGCTAAAAGAACATTTATTAAGAGTTACAAATGACTGCAATTCATAATATTTTCCCACTCTGCTAAATGTAAGAAGTTCAATTAACAAAATATTTTTTTATCTGTTTCTCTTTTGTTCATATTTAAAACTTGATTTCGCATTGTTTCTCATTTCAGTGGTCAATGAAAATATTAGTTTAGTGATTTCCAGACAGATCCTTACAGATTTCTGCAATCATCTCACCAAATTACCAGATCCAGTGGCAAAAAATGTGGCGAAATTTACACTAGATCGTGTTTATGTTAGAGTTATTTCATTTGAAGAACAAGTGAGTTTTTAATCCTTTTAAATGTCCATGCCAGTTACTTCCCTTGAGTTTTACAAATTTTTCTCAAATCTCAATTATCGTTTTGAAGTCAGCACATTCCATTTTGAAAAGTTTAAACTTTTGATTGTTTGTGATCATTATAAATGCAGAAGCAAGGTAGCTTCCACTATTTATACTGATCAAATCCCTAACAATTAGATGTTAACTGAAAATAGGAAAATTATGCCTATTGCTTTAGAGCAGTGTTTCTCAACATGCGTGCTAGTGCCCCCTTGTGAGCTTCTTTATTTTGAAAGGGGGCACTGGGAGTTTTTATTTCATTTGAGGAGCTGTAAACATACAGAAGGGTGTATTTGTTCATTTTTAAAACTTTTGTTATTCAAAACTTATTCAATATTGGATACAAAAGGAAATTTTAGAAATATATTTAAAAATTGGTACACAAAGTGGGGGGGTGTCACTGGTTGGGAAACATTGCTTTAGAGTGACTCATGTACTAGAAAGAAATTTATTGAAACTGCATGTCATAACCTAAAAGGTTACTGCATGAATTATAACTTAAATGGAGGTTGGAAATAAATAATAATATTTATAATATTAAATAATAAGACTCGCAAGCTGTGTGAAGTAAATGACCACTGCTAGTAGAAAACTGCTAGACAGTAAGAAAGACACCACTCTCTCAATATAGTCCAACATATTATATAAAGATTGGGACATACCCATTACTGTCCATAGGTACATAAATAACACTGTATACGATGTATATGTAGTGTAATGGATAAAAGTGTGGAAATGATAAGCTAAGTTCGAATTGCATTTACTTTCACACATGACCTTATAAAAGGCATGAATTAATCTCTTCTCCCTTCAACTCTATGGCACAAATCTCCACATACCAAACCATGAATAAGGCTGAGGAGAAATCCCTACACTATCTTCCCTGCAAATGTATGGCAATTCACAAATATTTGATTTGTGAAGAGTCATAATAACCCATATCCTGAAGGGGCATGGCATTATAAATAATGAATATATGGCAATTTCTATGTTTAAGTTTGCCAGTAAGTTTTATCAGAAAAGCTTACATTTTTGAAAGTTCAAAGTTGGACATAATTTGGGAACCTGTCATAAATAGAAACAGTTTTATATAACAAGAAATATAATACAATTGTTAGAAGTTTAATTCATGTATTAATATTATTGTTTAAAAAAAATGATATCCAAAATGTTTAAATAACTCTCCCATTAATTCTTTAGCTGCTAATCAGCCATCATCATAATCTACATATCTTCTAATGTTCTCTTCATTTCAATTATGTTTGCAAATTTGATATTAGCACTTAGTTTTGTAAAGTCTGCAATAACCAATTTCTTTTGCTTATCATATATGACCTGGTTAATTTTGATCTTTATTAGAAAAGCAAGTTTCATTCACTATGATGTTGTGTGGCAGTCAACTAAATATGGGGATGTTTTTATTTAGGTTGTAAATAAGTCTTGATTAAAAACTTTTTTAGTGAAAGTTTGTGGTTTTATTTTTCATTCAAATTGTCAGAGCCATTTATGATTGTATATTGCTTAAGCTTGTGTGTGTGTGAGAGAGAGAGAGAGTGAGAGCATAACATACACATATATATCTCCAAAACTAATATAGGATCAGATATTTCCCATAAAGCTCCTATAGATGCATAACATGTTCACAGTTGATTATAAGATGCTGCTTTTTGAAACACAGTTTTTGTCCTTATTTTCACCTGAAACTAAAGCCATAATATGATGTTTAGAACGGTTTGTGATTAAACATAATAGACATTCATTAAAAAAAAATTTAATTTTTATATTTGCCGTCATGAAAAGTAGTTTTATTAGGTTTTGCAATTTTTCTTTTCATTCTTGTGTAATCTTCCATTAGACAATAAATGCATTATTTTGATCTCCATTGGGGAAATCAAAGTAATGCATTCATAGTAAAATGAGTGGCTTTATACAGTTTGTCAATTACATAGTTTAACAGACCCCCACCCACAGGTTTCTATTTTGCATTTATTTACATGCCTTTGTTCTATTTCAGGTTGCTTCAATTCGACAACATTTGGCCAATATCTATGAACGCGAGAAATCATGGGCAGAAGCAGCCCAAGTTTTGGTTGGCATTTCACTAGAAACTGGACAAAAGTATCACTGACTTTTTATTTTTTTTTTTCCTTTATAATCATTCATTATATTTTTTTTATTTTTTTAATCATAACTAAATACCTTGAAGATCAGATTGTTTTCTTGTTCAAATCCAAGCAGATTCTGTATTCTTTATTTCAAAATAATCTTTACTCTTTTTTTGGTAACTTCTGATCTGTAAGAAATCATCAATGAAGCCTTGTACATTTAAATGTTCACAATTCTTGTGCTTGAGATTAAAAGGAAAGAATATTGGCTGATGTACACTACATGATGTACATAGTTATTAGGCCACCTCATTTAAAAAAAAATATGATGTATTTCATACTATTTTTAGTATTTATTGCCAAGTGTATAATTCTAAATGAAAATAGAATGGTTCCTTTGTTATTATTACTTTGCAAAATTTTACAAGGCAAGGAAGCAAAGATAAACTCGTCTGAATCACCCTAAATTTTCTTCACTCTTCTGTATGCCATCAGACTAGGAGGTGTTATTAAATATTTATAAATTCATTTTATGCACATGTTATTGTGCAGTATTAACAAAAGAACCATTCCATTTTCATTTTCAATTATTCACTTGGCAATAAATACTAAAAAATAATATGAAATACATCATTTTTTTTAAAACACTGGGGTGGCCTAATAATTATGGTCAGCAGTGTACATGTTAGTAATTTTTATCACGGCAAAGTAAATTGATCGATGAATGTTCCTTTTGTATGCTTTTTGTTTGTATTTTTACAAATTACAAGAATAATGTGTCTGATTGAAGACTTTGATGTATGTTATAGGCAATATTCTACAGATTACAAACTGAAGACCTACCTCAAAATAGCCCGCCTTTATCTTGAAAACGAAGATCCTGTCCAAGCTGAAGCTTACATCAATAGGGCATCATTGCTACAGGCTGATTCCCAAAATAAAGATCTCCAAATTCGTTACAAGGTAAATAAGTGTCAAGGCCTGCTGGGGGAAAAAAAAATGAAAGCCCACCATTTTGGTGTGGGATGAATTCTTAATTATTGACAACCCCCTCATATACACATGCACATTAATGGCTTGTCAGCTATTTCTCTGTTCACTTTTCTTATCGTCATGTTCACACCCTCCCCAATCTTTTGAACATGAATAGTGGTTTATCCCTTGTTCCCTGTTCAGGATTTTGTTTCCAGTTCCATTCTAAAATCTTTTACTTTCAGTCACCCCATTGCATCTTGTTGGTATTATCAGCTTGCTTAGGGTGGTGTCTCTTCCTCTGTAACCCTCTACCTCAATTGGCTCTTGTGCCTTGTACAGAGTGAACATAAAAAAAAAGTTAACATATGTTTCTATCATAAAAATTGGAGTAGACCGATTAATAAGAGTTAAGGTTCTTGGCTCAATTTCTTATTTTAATCTTTCCCTCACTATTAAAATTCTCTGAGATTTGATAGAGCAAAGGAAAGATAAGAAATAATAAAGTAGAAAATAGTTGTTGTTGCTTTTTTTTTTTGCATTTTTAATCCATATAATATTAAAACTCAAACCTTGTACATATGTGTGTTCCCAAGATATGCCTTAAACAATACGTAATACCACAACCAATCTAGAAGCAAATTGTACCTTAGATCCCTGCCAAGTGTGCAGTACCAAATTTAATTAAAATTAGAGAAGGGATTCTTTAGCTAATACCACTTTCGTTTTATGTTACTTCTAATAGAAAATTCAGTAATTGTTTTTGATACATATTTTTATATCAGTGTGTGTGTGTGTGTGTGTAAGTTCAGATTGGCAGAAATGTCTTGTCATTTAACAGTTGTAATGCCTACATGTAATTATATTCTATGCTAATAGGGTCTTCTATTGCACTTTTCACTTGTGGAACTCATTTTCACTTCTTGCTTCATAGCCAACTTTGATCTTCAAAAATGTAAATACAATGTCAACTGTTATCTCTTTCTCTTAATTTTTCTTTTTTTATTGTTCTTTTTCCTTAATAGTATTGTTGTTGTTTTTTCCCTCATATTCTCTAACACTCAGTAACCCCTTGCCTTTTAATGACTTTATTGTCTTGCTTGGAGTGAATGAATTGATTTAAAATATATATATATATATATATATATATATATATACTTGCATAGTATATTCAAGCTATTATGTATTATAAAAATTCATAATACATCATGACAGCATTATCCAATAAATTTAAATATGCATAACACAACATATTTATACAATTCCTAAACTACATTTATTTTTTATAAAGTACTTAAAAGGCAAACAGGCTATGGATATCACATGACTTAAAAGTAAATAAATAAACAGATGCATGCTACTGTTACATATTCTGAAATAAGTGCTAGGAAGAAACAACTATGTCTAATAAAAAAAAAATGTACTTAGACTACACCTATTTTAAGCTATTACTTTGAATTTCTTTTTTTTTTTGCAATGTGTTAAGCAGTGAGACAATAAACCTGTTTTTACCATCTTCAAATACAAATTAAAATGTGTCATTAATAATATAATTGATAATATTGTGATCTCATCATTTTGTATCAGAAACTTTTTTTTAAAAGAAATTCTATGGGTTTATGGGTAGTCTAGTATTTAAATAAAAATCATAAAAATGTACTTAGACTACACCTATTTTAAGCTATTACTTTGAATTTCTTTTTTTTTTCTAGTATTTAAATAAAAATCATGGACAGTTAAAGATAATAGAGAGAATCAGAAGATACAAGCAAAAGTTGTGAGAAAAGCTGAATCCTGAGATAACAGATAATTTTAGTTGTCAAGTAAAATTTCTTCAGGTTCACCTTATATGAATATAGTCAATGATTTCTTTTGGTTCATAGAGAAAGACACTATTTTATATATATATATATATATATACATACATACATACACAGGTTTCATTAAAAATGACAGACAAGGTATTATTAAGTTTTTTATATAATTTTTCATATGTTCCTATCTTTTTAGAACTGAAATTATATAAGAATTGTCCAAAAGTTTTGTACTTTCAAGTGCTTTCAGCTATACTTTTAGCCATTATCAAGAATTAATTTTGTTTTACTTGTAAATAAACATGTGGAAAGTTTATGCATTTAGTGTCATATGTATTTTAAGTTCCGTACATGATAAGCACATTGTTATCATGTTCATAATTGATGTTATTAAGTAAAACAAAATTCTTGATAATGGCTAAAAGTATAGGCGAAAACACTCAAAAGTACAGAACCTTTGGACAATTCTTATAGAATTTGAGTTCTGAAAAGAAGAAAAAAATTATACAAACACATGAAAAATTATATAAAAAACAATGATAATATCCAGTCTGTCATTTTTAATGAAGCCTGTATAAAAGAGACTGTTGTCCAAATACACTATATATATATATATATATATATATATATATGTTGGGGGACATAAGAATTAATATGCAATATTATTTTTGAGGTGATAATGTTGTTTGTGAGATTGCATCTCCAACATTAACACTCAACAAACAACATTAAATTCTAATGGCCACACATGCATTACACTCTCTTGGATGCTAACTTGTCATTTGTCAGAATTTAATGTATGTTACACACACACACACACACACACACAGATCAATCTATACACACTCACCCACAAGTCTGTGTGTATGCAAGTAAAGCTGATTCAATTCATATAGAATTTCCTGGCAGACTGAAAATTTCAGGTCCATATAAGAACTATGCTATCAGAACGTCAAAATCAAGTAAGAGTTCCTCAAGAAAGTGTTCTTTTAGTGATTCTCTTGTATGAAAATTAACTCCATAGTTAAATCTTTAAACCCAGGAGTGAGATGCTCCCTATATTTTTCAGATCTTGACATATGTATACCATAGAAAGACAACTCCAAAAAATACCTTAATAAAGTGAACAAATGAGCTGCTGAGAATGGTTTTACTTTTTCCAAAAGAAAAACCAAATGCCTATATTTCTAAAAATTAAGAAAATTGCACAACAACCCCTGTTTAAAATTAGATAGCATAGAAATCCCAGTAGTGGAACAGTACAAGTTCGCAAGTATTGTCTTTGACGAAAAATTAACATGCATTCCCCATCTAAAATATTTAAAAATAAAATGTAGCAAAATCCTTCAACTTCTATGTGTTGAAGGTAACAATAAAGCAGACCTAGCAGTCAATTGCTAATAATTTTTTTTTTTTCATCATTTTCTTTTTGGCATTGACATCTGTCAAAGAAGTCGTGGTAGTCTATAGTACCTTAGGCCTGAGCTGGGAGTTGTGAATATCTTAGACTGTCCATTCTCTGCATTGCAAAGGAAAGTGAAAAAACAGTATGGTTTGAATCTGGATTTTTGTAGGGTTTAATCCTTAGCATTGTCTTTTAAAGCAGTTAGGTGGTGTTTACTGTTTCTATAAATATTTTCATGTTAGTTGTTCTGATGGAGTTTGCTCTTTGGTATCTCGATTTTTACAAATTTAAGCATAGTACTAAATGCTGAGTTCAGATTCCAATTGAATTCATTGCATTCACTTACGTGCAAATACCCTTGGGAAAGGTATCTATCACTTCTCCCTCCAGCAATGGGTTGAATAGCAGGACAGATTTGGTTCTATAGCCTTCGTTTGTTAACCAGTCTACTGTAGAAAGCAATCACAACCTACTGTGGGAAAATCTTCTGCCCAGTCAGTCATGACTCTTTTGAGACATGATTGCCCAAGTGTCTATCACATGTAGCAGTTGACTGACTGACTAAATTGGCAACAAGGTCACATCATTTTACTGCTGAAATGAATAGATGTAGCCGTAAGGTCTGTGCTAACATTTTTTTTTCTCTTGCTGTTGTTTTTCTGGTGGAATTCTCTTCTAGCTTCTTTCTTTACAGTCAACTTTGCATTTAAATTTTTGAAGATCAATGTCCTGGATATGGCAATAATTTTGAGTGGTATGGAACCACCTCTTAATTGCAGTTGTTTCAAGGTCTTCCTTGACTCAGAGTGGTAGCACCTGTCAGGGTCCCAGCTATGGACAAATAGATGATGATGAATGTCAATTATTAGCTTCTGTCTTCTTAATGTCTGTTCTTTTGTTCTCTCTCAATAACATTTTCTTTTTCTCACACTCAATAGATCATTGTCTTAGTGGTTTTATTGCTTTGCTTGGGGTGAAATGATTAGAATATATAGTCTATTTGTTTAAAGTGCTTCAAGATTAAGTGAAATTTTTGTTATTGTTTCTCTTTACACTTAAGTATTTGACTATTGTTGTATATTTTTTTCTTTCTCTAGGACTGCTATGCACGAGTATTAGATTATAGAAGGAAGTTTATTGAAGCAGCTCAACGCTACAATGAATTGTCATCCATCATCGCAGAAAATGAGAGAATGAATGCTTTGAAAAAAGCACTTATCTGCACTATCTTGGCCTCTGCAGGTAATTTAAAAAAGAATACGTCTAGAGGAAAGTTTTATTTTGGTACAAGAGTTTTTATTTTTTTTTAAAGAGGTGAAGGTTAAATTTAATTTTGAATCCAATAACTATGTAGCCTCAGATTTCATTAATTTTTATGTAATAAAGTGTGTGTGTGTATATGTAATGTTGGGAAGTTTGTCACTTCACTGAGAAGAGTCGTGCCGAGTTTGAAGTTTCATGAAGGCACTGTTATCATGTCCTCACTCGTCAGGGCTTAATTTCAATCTGCTGCCCTGATGAGTGAAGACTTCATAATGGTGCGTTTACTTTGAAGTCGGCATGACTCTGCTCAGTTAAGTGACCAGCTTCTTCGCATTAATCCTATTGATGCTCTATGTCTTTATCTTGATATTGAGCACTTTACAATAAAAAATCTGCTTGCCAAAATATCTTTTTATCAGTAAATCACTGAAAAAACAATCTTGGCACTAAGCATCATCACAACTCAATATATATATATATATATATGAGTGAGTATAGAATGAGGAGAGAAAAAAGAAAAATCTTTTTTCTGTCCAAAACATTAATTTAAAACAGTGCTCGATATATGATGTCTAGAGCTGTGAATATTTATTATAAATTATGTTTTAGAACATGTACATAATTTCTTCTATATATATGTCCTCTTCTCTACAATCATATGGCTGTTTCAGTGTTTGGAACCCAAACACTGAAACAGCCATATGATTGTAGAGAAGAGGACATATATAGAAGAAATTATGTACATGTTCTAAAACATAATTTATAATAAATATATATTTTACACTTAACAGTTTAAAAAGGAATTTTTCAAGATAAAATAGATTTAATGTGATTATTTCCATGTAACATCAATGTGCATCTTGTAAATTGTCTCTAATGCACACATCTATTCCACAATTTTGTTTAAAGTAAGACAAATAGCTATAGCAATGCACTTGACTCAGTTTCTGGTTTGTAGCAGGGTTCAGCAAAGTCAAGCCTGGTCAGTACTTTGATGGGGGATTGCTTGGGAATACCAGGTGCTATAAGCTTGGATATGTGCATTGAGTAATGGATAATGATTTGGAATTGTTAATTGGAGAGCTGAGTTTCAATTCTAGTTGTGTTCATTATATTCCTCATCGTTGGTTTGGTGGTTTCTGGTTCTTTTCTTGCTTGATTTTTTTTTTTTTTTCTTTTTAAACCAGGTTTTTTGCATATCTCCTTTTGAATATTTATTGTGGGTAGCATATGTTGAAATACCTTTTTAATACACAAAATCCTATATTACTTACTAAAATTTTGTAATCACCCACCATTTTCTGTTCAGTTGCTCATTGTCTAGTTTGGGAAATTCAGAGTTAGAACAACTTTTTAGTTAGATTTCTTTTTTTTTTTAATCTGTTTTTTGTAACATAATTGACATCATTTTATATAAATATTTATTTTAAACATGTAAAATTTCAACAAAGTTTACTTGTAATAATAGCATAAAGTTTTTATTTTTAATAATTTTTTTTTATATTTCTTTAAAATACACCCCACACACATTAAATATTTCTTTTCCAGGTCAACAAAGATCACGAATGTTAGCAACTTTGTTTAAAGATGAAAGGTGCCAACGTCTCCCTGCTTATAATATATTAGAAAAAATGTAAGTCGTTTTTTTTTTTAATCTATTTATTATTAAAACAAATATTTAGGGTACACAAGTATCAGTTGACTACCTAAAGAGTTATCATTATTTACATGCTGACTATTCTCATTATCTTTGTTGTTGTTATCCTAATGTTTTGGGTGTTGTCTATGAGGGTAGATTGTTCTCATTTTGCTGTCCATGTCTAGGGATAAGGGATATGATGTCTTGTTCTTTTAGCAGTGTTCAATTATTGCTTGCCCTGTTTGCACAGAGTCCAAGTACACACTGCCTGGCCCAGGGATTGAACTCATAATTACTATATCACCAAATTAACAACCAATGTTTTAATCCGCTATTGTGCCATACAACAGTTCTAAGTCGAAAATTTGGAGCCTTAGACCTAACCTGGCTTCTGATGAAGGCTGAAGGGCACAATGGTTGAAACATTATGATAACAACAACAAAGATGAGGAAAATAGTTTGCATGTAAATAAAGTTCTTAAATCAACTTGTATTTACTTTTTATTACTTCAATCTATTATCTCTTTATAAAAACTTCTTGAACCATTGTTAATTAAATTTGGTTAAAAAGTCACTGTTATTTAATGTTGAATTTCAACAGCAAAAAAAAAAGATTTTAATTTTAAGAAATTGTCAGATGTTTGTTAGATTTATACTTCCGATTGAAATCAAAATATTACGAGGCCAAAGAAGAAATAAAATCTTTTTAAAATTTGGTCCACCTGGTGACATTTCTAAAGATCATGTAAAGGAATATATATATATATATATATATATATATAACCATTGTTTTATAACCTTGAACTCATTTCTCTTAATGATTTTAGGTATTTGGACCGTATTATACGAAGTAATGATCTCCAAGAATTCTCAGAAATGCTCCAACAGCATCAGAAAGCAATCACAGCTGATGGTAAATGCTTGTCAAAATTCAGTTTCATCAAAGACTTTGTGTGTGTACAATGTGTCTCTATATATACAGATTTAGTTTGTGTATACCACTTTAGGGCATCACCAGAAAAGTCCATTATATGAAGATGAATAAATTACCCATCTGTATGTATTGAACTCTTCTGATGATTTAGGGAAAATAGAATTTTCTTTTCTTTAAACTTGAATAAATTCTGGTGTCCTATTTATTTATGACTGAAATTATTTTTAGCTTGTAGATAACTGGATAGTAATTTTGTAATTGCATTCTACTTAGGAAAGAGCAAGCAGTAAACTGGTGTATGTATGTATATATATATATATATACACACACACATGTGAAAATAGATCAGATCAGTAAGTTCCTAACCTATAACCTAACAAATGGTTGTTAGCTGAAGTTTTTTATTTAAATGTTCACTATATAAAATCTGATCTTTGCAATTAATATTCACATTAAATTTAATTAATGCTTGCAGGCACTTCACGTTGAAACTGGGAATATCATGTGCTGTAAGCTTGGATGTGCATGTTCAAATGGATAATGACTCTGAACTGTTAATTGGAGAGCTGAGTTCCAATTTCCATTGGGTTATATTCACTTATACCCAAATACTCTTGGGAAAGATATGAATCCACCTCTTCTCTTATGGGTTCATTAGTAATACTTGTATAACTAAGTCATTATTATCTCAAAGAAATATTCTTAGTATGTAAACTATTTTCCAGGTTTAAATAACCTGCAAAGGGTTGATAAACTGTAAAAAACGAATCAATTAAATTTATTCAAATGCATTATGGAAGAAAATGGCTGAAAAGTATTTGTTGTTTTTTTTTTATATTATTACAGGCATTTGATTTATTTATATCATCAGTTGTCTAAGTGACAATTTTAATTCATATTTTATGTTTATATATATATATATATATATATATATATATATATAGTAATATAAAATTTAAAAATAAATGATGGAAATGATTTATTTAGAAAATATAAGATGAATTCATGGTTATTTATAAAATTAAGGAGTGGTAGTTGGAGAATATGCTGGTAGGTGTGTCAATATTGTTCAATCAAAAATGAGAACTAAGTTGAACTATGAAGCTGAAGATTTTGGTCCCAAAAGGAAACAGTAGCCTGATGTCAAGGCATGACACTTTTTAATTTTGTCTTGTTAAGATACATAGTAAAACCATACATTATTTAAATGGGTAAACAAATTTTAAGCAGCAGGTTGGATTTGAGGTTTTTTAATATTTTATTTTGTACTACCTCACGGGTTAAAAATATCTCCTGAAGAAGAACAGTATTGTTCTGAAACATGATAATTTTTGTGTAGTGATATGATGCTTTTATAAACCATTGTAATAATAAAATTATAATATTAAGCTCCACTTTGTATTGAGCACTCTTTATAAAAGTAAATGCATGAACAGTGTTTATCAATCTGTTCTTTCACTTCCTTATAATATATGCACTGCATGATCATCAGGTGCATATTATGCACTGACCACTTTTAGATTTGAAGTTTTTGTTTTTCATACTAGCGTTGTTTAAGGTCGTTATAAATCTGGGATGTCAGTTTTTTCATTTATTAAATGTATCATTTTAATAAAAAAAAAAAGTAAATTCGTAGCAGCTTAAAAAGAAAAAAAAGTAAATATTAGATATTTTGGGGTCCCTAACGTATATTATGAGGGGGGGGGGTAACTTTTGTTATTTATTTTCTATTAAGGCATTGAAGAAAAAACGATGTTTGCATAGAGCATGAAACTAAGTCTTGCTTTAGACGTAGAATAATATGTATATTTATTGATGTATACTTAAATAGCTCTGTTATATTATTTTGTGCACTGTGTTATTAACATCTGATAAATATTTGTATATCATTGTGTACCTGCTTGTATACACACACAGTACTCATACCTACATGTGTGTGCGTGTGTGTGAGAGAGAACACTTGTTAATTTTTGACACTTTTAGAGAGATTGCATTTATATTTTTTTTTGTGTGTATGTGTATGAGAGACAGACACATCCACAAGAGAGGTGCTGAAAAAGGTTTTGGTTAAACTCACTTCACAAAATCAAGGTTTCAATGACCAAACACAAGAATTTTGGAATGAGTTTTGTCATTGTTTTTGTTTGAGGGTGTGTGATTGTGTGTGTATACACACACACACACAAAAAGTTTTTATACCTTTGTTGGCACTTGATATATAAATCCAGGTTGACAAGTAGGAATAAAAATTTTCCCATTTCACTCTAATGTTTATCAGAATGTGGTTTTAATCAGGTTATTTTAAAACCTTATTCATGGTTTGTTGCATCTATCAATGTTTCTCTTGCTTACCCTTATACTTACAATTCTAAAACATCACATTGTAAAATGCCATTCTTAAAAGCTACTGATAAAGTATGCAATAATGGATTTCAATTCCACTGCTGATTCATGAACAGCGTTGAAGCTCACGGCTATAAAAAAAAGGGGGGGAGCAAAATACTATGACTTTTTAGATCTTCGTAAGGGACTGAACTCTCTATGATATAAAGTTATGTATACATTGCAAAAAAGAATGTTGTGTGCAAAAGTTTTAACCTTGTGAACTTATCCTATTTTCAGGTTCAACAATTCTCGATCGAGCTGCCATTGAACATAATTTACTTTCTGCTAGTAAGCTCTATAATAACATATCCTTCACGGAATTGGGAGCCTTATTGGAAATTGAACCCTCAAAGGTAATATTTAAAGATTGTAGCCTCCATGGTAAAATTACCAAAACAACTTTATCTTTGTAATTACTTTGAAACATGAGAATTTCCTTTATTCTGGGTCGTCTTTTTCTGGCAGTGAATCACACTGTGGTTAAAAATTCAAGACATTGTGAAATTATACAAAAAAATCATTGCTATTCCAAATTAGTTAACAGAATACACAAGTTTCAAAATAGCTTAGCCAAGACTTGCTTGTCTTAATTAAAAGTAGTGGTTGTGTTTTTGTTGGAGGATAATATTAACTGTTAATATTTTTTTTAAAGTTTTAATTAGTAGTCAGTTTAAGTATTAAGTATAATCAAAAGTAAGCTCTATTTTTACCATTATTTTCTTTAGCTGACAGTTAAATCTGGGTCAAAGAAAATGACATTAGTAGAAAGTATCTTTTTTTTTTTGTGTGTGTGTGTGTTGTGATGTAATATATATCCACTCAGAATGGAAAGCTGAGTTCAAATTCTGGTTGAATTCATTGTATCCAGCTATGGGTTGAATAGCAGGACAGATTCGATTTTGGTAGCTTTGCTTGGCAACCAGTTTACTGCAGAAAGAAATGGCAACCTACTGTGGGGGGAAAAATTCGTCTATTCAGTCATGGATCAAAAGAGGCCTGTATGCCCAACTGTGTAACACGTATGGCACTTAAGAGACTGATCTGACTTTGTACTGTTGAAAGTTGATATTGCTGTGTCTTCTGTTAGATGGTGTAATTCTATTGGTCAGAAATCTGAAATGGCAAATATGATGATTGGGAATCAGTCTATCAGTATCTTGGATTCCTGTAAAAATGACTGTTGAACCTTGAAGAGGACTGCATTGAAATGATTGAAAAGACTGAATCAAGTTCATTGTTATGGGAGCAGGATTTTTTGTATTCAGTTTAATTATAATTCTGTTCAAAGTCAAGTCATCTTCAGCCTCTGAATCCATTGAGTCTCCTTAAAAAAAAAACAAAAAAAATAAAACTAGATTTTTGTTTCAAAATAGTCTTTTTTTTTTTTTTTTTTTTTTTTTTGGTATTGGTGATATATGTCTATTGTTTTTAAAATGATGGCTTAGGTTTTGTTAATGCAAATGTTACCAAGTCCCATAATACCGAGATTTACAGTGGCCTTTGTACATAATATTTTTGCTTGTAATCGTCTCTGCTAAGCATGTTGGGCAATGTTTATGCATTCAGCCATGTTTGTTTACACAATATCTTTGAAAGCTTTCAATGAATTTCAGTAACATTTTATGTCATTAAACCGGACAGATCCACAATTTCTTTGTTATTTCGTATATTAAAAGAAATACATTGAAAAATCGACACTTAGTTTACCTCCCTTTTATAATAGGGTATCTCTGAATTTCAATTCAGTTTCTTAGTTTTCATCGGAATTTTTTTTTCTTTTAGCGATAAATCATTATTAAACTTTTGTGGTCAGTTTTTCTGCTAATTCATAAGTAAAAAGAATGAAAGGAAATTCCAATAAAGATAACTTATTTTCGACAAAAACGAATATATCTACGTTTCAAAACATTTACTTTCTGTAAACACACACCATTAGATATTAGTTTTTGAGTTGTAAAAACATCAATATTTTAAAAAATCTACCAAATTTAATCTAATTTTAATTTTTTGGGATTTATGTAAAATGGAAATTTTTTTTGAAGAAAACTTCAAAATTTTTGAGAATTTTTTTCCATGCGATTATTGATGATATTGAAGACTAGTTTCAAGATATGAGTAGATTATTTAAATAAAGATTTACTTTTTTAGATTAATTTCTTATGTCCAATATTGGAATATTTTGCACTTGTCTTTCACGTTCATGATTTTTTTCTGATTCCTCTAATATGCATATTCTATAAGATGTTTTTATTTTGTAAATAAAAAAGAGGTTTGCGTGTTAAAACTTTCTACAGTGAAAATTTTATTTCTTTACATATTATAATCATTTTCCTCAAAGATTTTAAAATATTGTAAATGTAGTTAATTTTTTACTCACATTCTTTATAATGAACAATGTGAGTATTCCAGAAATTTTTAGAAGTAATGATTGTTCTAATTAAAACTAAAAATTATTAATTTAGCACCAAAAAAGCTACAGAAAAATATTTTGTAAAAAAAAACAAAAA